>APFE030022023.1:136830-190902 GCA_000404065.3 Pinus taeda
TCAATAGTAGAGAGCATTTGAGTGTGTTAAATAGGGTTTGGGAGGGGGAAATGGACCCCAAATAACATTTAGCTAATTCATAAAACACCTTGAAGTCCAAAACAATCAGCAAACCCCTTAAAATTTCATTAAAATAATGTTAAATCGCTGTTTTAGTGGGTTACAGGCCGTTGTTTGTGACTCGGCCGAGTCAGTACGAGAAACGGCCGAGTTGGCCGAGTCATGGCTGACTCGGCCAACCGAGCCGTTTTTTGTACCGAGTCACTCCGGAGGGCAATGGAACGGACCAACTCAACCGTTTCCGTTTCGAAACGGCCGTTTTTTAAAACTATGGGCATATGTAGGCACCAGGGGCAGCTCAATTGGCAAGCGCCATGAAAATGAAGTGTTATGTATCAAGATCTTCAAGGTTCAAATCCCCTTACCTACCTGTGGCTGCGGACGAGGCATATGTAGGCACCTAGGGGTTATAGTGGTAGCGGTCAGAATCGACCCTGTGTCACGCAAGTATGAAACCAGACCAGTTTGGGCAACAGCAGGTGAGTTTTGGGACAGCTGGAGCAAAAAGCCCAAAGTTGGGGTTTACCATAAGCCCCTCTTGATTAATTAAGGAGAAAATTCCCGTCAAGAAAATTTATAAATACAAGAAAATTAGAATCACTTGAGTCATCATTGGATTGAATCATTTTGTCTCAGTTTTTTCTTGAGCTGGAGGTTCTGAGGTTTTTAAGAGCCCATTTCTCCTTGACTAGTTTAGGTGGAGGTAATCCCACCCTACCTAGTCACCTTTCTTTGTTCTGGCAACAAGAAGCATCTATCTGAAGAAGCAACGAAGTCTTTGTGAGGAAGTCCAAGACAAATCAACCTATTTCGTCTTTTATTTACTGTTCTGGGACACAGCAAGGCATACATCTGGAGAATAACAAGGTTTCTGGTGGGAAGGGCTAAGGAAAGGCATTTGCATTCCTTTTAAAAGTTGATCTGAGGCAAACAAGGGCTAATTCATGAGGCAGATCAAAGTGTTCTATCGTCAAACTTATGCAAGTTATCCTTAAGCAGAGAACGAGTCATCTGAGCTGGAGCAAAACAATTTTCTAGGGTTGGACATCACTTAAGCATCTTTTGAAGCTACTCAAAGGGCTAATTACAGTCTACGTCTAACCCAAAGTCCCTAGAGAACTCGCAATACCATTGTGTTAGATGCAGAGGATTTCTGAGGTATTTTTTGTGCTTTTGTACAGTGTTGGAGGAGTGAGTTGAGGCATTGTGAAGGTCTAAAACAGGCCTGAATTTCTCTGAGGAAACCCAAACATATTTTGAAGGACCCCTGAAGGAAGTCGAAGGCGGAACAAGTCCAATTACCAGATCTGAAACTGTTCTAGTATTTTTTAGGACAGATTTGTAAAAAGGGTTTTTTTTCTGTGGAATTTTAGAATGACTTAAATTTATGGTTAGATGCAGTTGTAAAGATCTCTTGAATTTGGGGTTATACTTTATTTGAACTCTACTGGAACAATTTAACCTGGATGATAGTGATATTATTGGAGCATTGTATTGAATGTTTATTGTGTTGTTGAAGGAAATACTATTGTTTACTGGACAGTGGATACTATATTATTTGAATTCCCTGCATCATTAATAAGGAAAAAGGAATCTGTTGGAACACCATAGTTATCTAAGAAACCCTAGGAAAAAAATTTGTAATATTCCTAAGTGGAAAATAACAATAAATAACAGAAACATGAGCTAGGAATAGCAAATAAATTTTAAACCACACACACAGAAACAGACACCAATTGAAATAATCAAGACAGTTCAGGCATTTTATTAATTATTGGAAATCTCAGTACATAGAAATGGGTAGGAATGATGGAACTTGGGCTTGCTAAGCAAGCTATGCAAAACCCAGGTTGTATCTCGCTGACCCAAGTGTTGGAATGGCTCCAATCTGGAAATGTGCACTGCCCAGAAATTATGCTATTGGCTGCCTGATGGAACAAGGATTTATGCCTGAAATACTACTCAAAAAATTCTACAAAATTAGCCTCGGGCTGCTCTCACCAAACCCACAAGAACCCATAAAGGGTTTGAGCTAGTTCCGAGTGCCAGAAAATACCACCAAGAGGTGTGAGTAGCTTTCTGGTTGGCTGTACGAACTAATGAGAAGAAATCTATTGCTAAAGCCCCAAATCCACTCTTGAAGGAATCCTCCAAGCTCCAACAAAAATTGTCCTCTGGATACCCAACCTTTCCAGCCCTTGGCTCCTTGAAATCTCCACTCCTACACCTGCGAAAGCCCTGCCCAGAAACCTTTGTGCACTGCCAAAAATAGATAAATTCAACCAACAGAATTGCTGCTCTCTAGTTTTGCAAACTCACTACCAAAACTCCGACACCAAATAGGAAAACCCTTTTGTAAATTGTCGGCACTCCAAACCCACAGTAGTTGGTCAACAAATATGCCACTCGAACTGCCTTTGTGCCCAGAAGTGCACAAAATTGGGAATCCATGCTGCAATGAAGCTCTGTAGAAGCCCAGGAATGAGCTCACCAAGTTACCAAATAGGAAGACACTTGAAGTTCTCCAAAGAAGGGGTGAAATTTCGCCTGAAACTCCTGTGTTCAACAGCGCTCCAACTCCTGCACTAAACAGCTCCAAGAGAGGTTGAACTGTCTAAGTGAGATAGTCAAAGGATGCCTCGAAAATGCCTCCCTCTAGCCCCATGCGTACCCCTTGGTGGCCCCTACAATCCACTAATTTGCCTCATTTTCCTTGAGGGTTGAATTCTCTCACTTGGGTGGCCCCCACCTTCCACTATGAAATCAATTTTCCCTTTTCTCCTAAGTCCAAAAATGCCAAAGTGTGCCTCTGACACCAAAATTACAAAAATGGGCTATACTTAATGAAATTTATGAAATTGGGGATATCACAGTCCTCCCCACCAAAAATTGTTTGTCCTCAAGCAACTGTAATGCTAGGTGTTGTAATACCTGGTCACCCTCCCAAGTAGCATCCTCCTTAGGTAAGTCCTTCCACCGGACCAGGAACTCCCTAATGACCCTGTTCCTGAGCTTCCTCTCTCTCACCACTACAATGGTTTCAGGAACCAGTACTAGATGTCCTCCCTCATCCAAAGGTGGCAACTCTGCAAAGGTTGTGATCCGGATTTAAACAGGAACGCAACAAAATACAGAGATAACCATATACACAAACATGCAGCGGAAACAATGCTTCATTTCATTAATGAAAAATACCGAAATATGCTTACAACCAGAAATGGAAATAAACCAGCTAAGGTGATGGTAGCTTACCTCTGAGAAGAGATGTGGTGACTACATGCCTCTGAACTGTGTTACAATGAGGCTCGGAGGCCTATTTATTATTGAAAAACAATGGAAAACCCTTCACATTCCAAAACCGACCCTTAGAAGATGAAACGCCAAATTGTGGGCCCCGTTTTGGGTAAATTGGTACATCAATTTCACGGGGTCGTAACTTTGGCATACGATCTCCGTTTGACGCGTATGATAGCTCGTTAGAAAGATCTATCCGAGAACTACCACTTTGGGAAGGGAAACATCGGTCCATGGACCCATGTTGCCCCCAGATTTCCCCAAAAAACGTCGTTTAGGGCCTCAAAACGGCTCCAGAAGTTCAGGACCCGAAAAAAACTGCTAAAAATGTAAGTTGTGCTACAATTAAGGAAACTGAAAATGCTGAGAGAAACAATGATGGGGGTCCATATGGACTTGGCAGGTGGCCACCAATATCCACCTGGATCAGGTTGATATTTGTTGTTTCAATGCCTTCTTCAGGCACAACACATGGAAAACGTTATGCACCTTGCTTCCTGGTGGAAGCTCCAACTCGTATGTTGTTATTTTTCCATGACACTGGAGAGTCTAGGTTAGGGTCTTGGAATCTGACACTACCAATCAAAATGCCACAACAAACTACTTTGCACAGTGGAATATAAATGACAGCAAATCAACATGTGCACAAATATACAACTTTTAACAATTTTCAATAACCCAACTTCATTATATTAACAAACTACAATACAATTGTCTAGGGCTCCCGTACCAAGGATAATGGCCCTCATACATCCACTTATACAAGAATAAAAACTAGGGTTTGGTGTCAACTACTATGACAACCAATCTAGCCTGAACAAGATACAATCTAACCTCCTAGCTGATGTAGTTGACTTCACAACTTCCCTTGGTCGTACCATGAACACATATGCTAGTCCTTTTGCTCCTAATCTGTAGCTCTACCTCTAACAATGGTCTTGCTCCTTTAGGTCATTGAAAATGACTCTACAATCTACCCTCTAGTTGATCATTCGTCCATCATGTTGAAATATGTAACTAGGTTCGCTCTTCATAATGTCATATGTAATCGTGATTTTATGTATTTAATGAAAAGAGAAAAATAAAATTTTTATTTGTGTTCTTGAGCCATGGGTTTCATGCTCAAGGGAAATTTATTTTTAGGTCAGGCACCCATTGAGTGCTTCTAGGTTTGTCATAAAGTCAATTGAGTCATTGTCATGTATTGAAGACCCATTTGGGCATGTTACAAATTGTAAAGAAAAATTTATTGAGTCAAAATAGAGTCAAAAGACCCTCCAAGACCTCATCATGGCACAAAGATCAAGTCATCTTACATGAAGGGACAAGTCGGCCTCAATATAGCAATTAATACCCCTCACAAGCCTTCAATAAGAAGGAATTCGACCTCATTTGCACACTCACTCAAGCAAGTTCAATCTCGTCAAGATAGAAGTTGGAAAAGGACAAAGAAGAGGAAGATCAAGATAGAAGTCTTTGGGCCTCTCTCTCTCTCTCTTTCGTTAGGGTTTCTACAGTTTCTGGGCTAGACGAAATTTTGAAGTTGCATCAAAGTTGTGAAGTTGCAAGGTCGAAGCTGTGAAGCTGCAAGGTCGAAGCTGTGAAGCTACCTCTAGATCAAAGTTGTGAAACTGGTAGGTTGAAGTTGTTGAAGTTGCATCAAGGTCGAAGCTATGAAGCTGCTAGGTCGAAGTTGTTTAAGCTACTAGGTCGAAGTTGCAGAAGTTGTTGTTGGGGTCGAAGTTGTTGGAAGGTCGAAGTTTATCGTTGGAAGTTGTGTGAGGAAAGCTCATCAATAAGGAAGGATGACTTGGTCTTGGAGGATCTTGGTTAAGGGGCATAAGTCTTAGAATTCATCAATTGAAGTTCTATAAGAAGAGAAGGATTATGGTGGGTTTTCCTCTCATTTGGAGAGGTTTTGGCCCCCGCTAATCGCCTATATCTTGTGTCCTGTTGTCTCATTGTTCTTTATGATTTGGTAGTTGTTTGATGATAGAGAACACTAATAATAATAAAGGATAGAAGAAGCTAATCAAGTACAAGAAAAATACATCACAAGCAATTATCAAAGTAAGAGAAATCACCTACACTTGTTGCCCCCTAGAATTCTCGACATGGTATCGGAGCTAAGGTGACTACATCAAGGAAGGGAAACACGAAGAAGGATACTCTAGGCCCGAAGTATAAAGAGATACTCTTGGAAACGTCAAGAGCATCAATGATCAAGAAGGACTAACCCTCTCATCATATTGAAAAGGAATAATTAAGAGCATCAAAGAAGACCTCAAAACCCTAGCTCATCCAAAGAAGGGTTCTACACATGAAGTGTTCTTGGGAAACTCACACATTCTACAATCATTATCACGAGGAAGGAAGAGTGAAGCACTTTTGGGTTTGTTTTTTAGGTTATATTCTCCAAACGTGTGAAGTATTAAGACATCCTTTTGCAGCAGTAAGTATCGAATTGCAGCCACCATCAAGGATCAAGTTCTATGCCAAGAATGGTATCCTTTGCAAGCTGAAATAACAAGAAAAAGAAGTCAAGTAAAGTGAAGTAGAAAGAAGGCAAGTTTGTCCATCTTCTAGCCACACGTGTGAACTAGGGTTATTGCAATAAAGGACGAAATTATATAACTGCTACAATAAGCCGAAATTTTGAAGGAGGACCGAAACTTGAGGTTGTGAAACAAGATTAACTAGCATTGTTTTGAAGGAAGAAAAGCAGGAAAAAGCGTTGTCATCATCATCAAGGAATCAATGTGATCTCTCTTTGAGACATGGATGACTTTTAAACAAATACATCTTCACCAAGAAGACATCTTCTATTATCTACATCATCATCAAAATCAAGAAGGCATCAAGTTGAAGATTTCATCATATAGGAGTATCCTCACTTGACAAGTAAGTATTTTTATATCTATATTTGAATATGTCAAAATGACTTCATATTGCAAGGAGAGCAACAAATTGGTTGGGTTGTCTAAACTTTCTTAGATGGAAAAAGAGGATAGATTTGATCCTCATAGAAAATGAAGTCGTTGGTCATCTTAAGGGTTTAATTGTCGAACCGCCAAAAGAAGAAGCTCAAGCTCTACAAGATGAAGATATCGAAAGAAAAAGCAATAGCCTCATACTTTACAAGGGTGTCAAAAATAAGAGACCAACTCCAAGAGTTGGGAGAAATAATGTCTGACAAGAAAATGACTACCATAATGCTCAATGCACTACTAGAGGAATGGGGCAACTTCATCAAGCATCTATGGGAAGAAGGAAGCTACTCCATTCAGTGAACTATGGTCATTGTGCAAAATCGAAGAAACCAGGCTGAAGACAAAAATCAATGTAGGATCAAGCAAGCTCAAGCATTTACTGCCATGGCTAGAAGAAAAGGGAAATTTGGGAAGTTCAATCCTCAGAAAAAGAAGAACATGTCAAAGGTTCAATGCTATGGCTTTCATGAATATGGACACTACAAGAGAGATTGTCCAAAGCTAAAGAAGGGCAACAATAAAAGAGGAAGGGAAGAAGCCCATATCACTGAAGAAGTGGAAGAAGTTGGAAAGAAGAAATCCAAGGAGGAAGTAAAAGATCTCTACTATGATTGAGATAGACTTCCTCACCTAGTTCTTTTCAAGTTTTTGCTTTAAGTTTTATGTTGTAAAGTAAACAATCATGATAGGAATCATTAGAAGCATGATAGGATGCATGATGTTAGGAGATGGCATCATAGAAGCATATGATTGAAAGCAAGAGATCGTGACATCATCATAAAAAAGCATGAAAGATCGTTGAAATAGAAGTCTATTGTTGTAACCTATAAAAGGATGTAGCTCTTGGTAACCTCATTAGAAGCATATATAGTACTTGTGGGAAAAAGAAAATCATCTAGTATAGAGCTCATCATACATCATTCAAAAAGGAGCATTTGCAGGATGAGGATGATCAAGATCCTCCATTGGAACCTTCATCGGAAGGTTCACCTACTAGAAGAAGCAAGTGTCTTGCCGAGAATTCCACCTCGTATGGGATTCATGGAATGATGGTATGATGTCAAAAGAAGTGAAGCAAGGCAAGGTGATTGAAGTTCTTTCAATCAAGGATGTTGTTGAAGGAAGTCTAGCTAACCAAAAGGAAGAGATGAGGTATGTATGCTTGTATTTGATAAATTAAGTCATGTCATATAGTTGCAGATAGCACAGATAAATGCTCCACCTCATGAGCATGATCAAGAGAAAGGGATCTCCTCCTTTGGAAGGATGCATAAAGGCATGGTCACATATTGACTAGATGAAATCAACATAATAAGTCCTCATATGGAATATGAGGTGGTCGATAAAAATGAAGGAACTATGGATGGAAGTTCCTGAGAAGCAATATGTGAAGAAAGTAAGGAAAGATCATGAAAGATGCAACTATTGTCACATAGAAAAGGAAATCAAAATCTGACAACTAGAAGAATTGATCATGACATCTCCATGTTGATTTGGGGTAGCATCAGTTGTGCTCTAAGCCTCAAATTTTGCAAGGAGGCTTGGGCACATGTATTCTAAAGAACCCAGAAACCGTTTTGGGAAATTCCACCCAGAAGTGATTTTATTAAAATAATTAATATATTAATGGGATTCCTATATCTAAACTTAGGAAAATTAAAATATTAATGGGTATTAATCTAATCAGGGGTGAAACTTCTAGAAAAAGTCACGGTCAAGCCAAAGCAATCTAAGCCTTTAATTATGATTTAATCTAGATTATTGGTTGTCGAACAGGAAGATATAAGAAAGGGGTTTGAGGGTCATTTGGAAAACACACTAAGAGATCAAGGAAATCGATATTTCTAAAGTGAGAAGTTCTCAGGTGGAAAAATTGATTGAGGAGATTTCTTGCAGCAGAGAGGCAGTGAGAATCCATAAGAAGGAATTTCCAGAGACTACGAGGCAGAGGGAGAACAGAAAGACGTCCAGAGGAAGGTTGACGTTGGCCCACGCAGTGCTGACGCAAAGGCAGCGCAGTCCTTGAGGGGAAGTCGAGTTTCCTGCTAAGGGAAGTCAAAATTCAGTTGTCGGAATCCCGAGTGTGAGTTCGGGAAGCAAAAAGTAGATTTTCTCAGCCAGCAGAGGATTCAAAAGAGGGGCAGCGTAATACCCAACAGGGGTGATGGAGAAATTGTTGGGAGTGGCGTAGTTCTACGCAGAGGGTGACACAGAGCCTCCAACTCAATAGGATCAGTGACTGATTCTCCCAGTGACAGCCTAAGATCATTTCACCAATCTGTTGTTCAGTATTCTCTCTGTATCGAATTGCTAGTTGAGCATCCTAGAATTGTACTCACAATTTCTCCTGCATAATAATAAAACCCTCAGAGTTGCTGCACCAGTTTTTGCACGTTGGGTTTTTCCGGGGACATTTTCCAAAAATAACGGTGTCCTATATGTTTCTATTTTCCTTGCTCAATTTCTATGTTTAAGAATCATAATTAATTTGGTGTAGGTTGCTTCAGTAATTTACTTCAATGTTTCAAGAAGAAACCTGAAATAAGATTGTAATGTAATTTACAATCTAAATGAAGTACATTCAGTTGGTTGCAGTAGGATTCCTAAGATTGTTAGATCTAGGAATTTTCACATGGTATCAGAGCTATTGATGTGAAACAGGGAAGAGCAGATCTAGATCTGAAGTAAAGGCCAACTTGTTGCAGCAAGCAGCAGTTTGAATCCCCAGAGGGGTTGCGCAGTTCTAGCTAGGAGGACTATATTTTCGTGGGTGTCTCTCTCTGAGTGAGCCGACAGAGAGGTAAGACTGTCGGATTGAAATCTTGAAAAGGCAAAGGGAGCTACACAGAGCTAGAGGGACATAGTTTTCTGCAAGTTGAGTGTTGGGAAGAAAAGTCGTCAGAAGGAGAAAGCAGATCGCATAGTGAGGGAATACTTCCTCAGTGATTTCTTGCCGAGGAAATCAGTGTTTCTCATTTGCTGAGCAGTAGAGGAGCAGCAGCGTACCAGCTCCATCAGGAAGTGCGTAAGTAAACCTAGGAGCTACGCAATAGGCAGAAAGAGGGAGTTATTCGACCTTTTTCGTAGGATATGGCAACCAATGGCTTGAGGTGTTTGATGGGGCTTCCAACTACGTCATCTTGAAGGCTAGAATGTCTTTCCTTCTAAATGAGCATGCCCTCAAGACGTATGTTGATAATGTGGTAATTGAACCTGCGAATGTAGATCCGCTAAAGAAGTACAAGGTTGAGATGTTAAAGGACAAGAAAATGATCCTGGATGGAGTCAAGGATCAGGTGGCATTCCACGTTGCTAGCAGAGCAATTGCTAAGGAGATGTGGGATGCCTTGGCCACATTGTATCAGGGATCTTCCGAGCAGCAGAAGATGTACTTGGAATAGAAGTTGAGATCTACTCAAATGCAGAACGGAGAATGTGTGGATCCATTCCTCACAAAGCTAAAGGAGACCCGTCATGAGTAGTCGGTTGCGGGGCACACACCTCAGGATTCAGAGTTAGTGAGGCTAGCTCTAAATTCTGTCTTGGATGAATTGCAAGTCTTTGTCCAGAGTATCCTGGGCAGAGCAGCATTTGCCAAATTGGGACAGGATTTGGGTAGCTCTGAAACAAGAAGAGCTAAGGAGAGACCTGCTAAAGGTCAAGCTTGATGGAAGTAACAGCAGCAATGGGTCAAAGCCTAAAGTAGAGGAGGATAGTGCAGCGCTTGCATCAAAGGGACAGCAGGGGCAACAAAGACGAAAGAAGGACGTCTCCAAGGATCATATGGTATGCCACGCTGCTAGCAGAGCAACTGCTAAGGAGATGTGGGATGCATTGGCCACATTGTATCAGGGATCTTCCAAGTAGCAGAAGATGTACTTGGAACAAAAGTTGAGATCTACTCAGATGCAAAATGCAGAACGTGTGGATCCATTCCTCACAAAGCTAAAGGAGAACCGTCATGAGTTGTCGGCTGCGGGCCATACACCTCAGGATTCGAAGTTAGTGAGGCTGGCTCTAAATTCTGTCTCAGATGAATGGCAAGTCTTTGTCCAAAGTATCTTGCGCAGAGTAGCATTGCCAAATTGGGATGAGATTTGGGCAGCTCTGAAACAAGAAGAGTTGAGGAGAGACCTGCTAAAGGTCAAGCTTGACGAAAGCAACAGCAGCAGTGGGTCGAAGACCAAACTAGAGGAGGGGATAATGCACTTGCATCAAAGGGACAATAATGGCAACAGAGATGAAAGAAGGACATCTCCAAGGTCAAATGCTTCAGATGTGGCGAGATGGGCAACTATGCATCCCAGTGTCCTTTGAAGAAAAAGGACAAGGATGAGAAGCATGGTCCTAAGGTCTTGGGTGTTTTCAGTTGCTTCTCTCAGCAACTGAGTTGCAGTACAGATGTAGTGTTAGCAGTTGCAGTGCTAGCAGCATAGCAGATGTAGCATTTGAGAGAGAGTTTCACTACAGATGTAGCATTGGTTGTGGTAGTGTCAAAGGCAGCAATAGAGTAGCAGTAGCAACGCAGTAGTTGGTGGACAGCATGTCAGACATCAACGGCGCACAGGACGATGCTTCAGTGTCAGAGTAGTATGCAATAGTAGTGTATTGCTAGAGCACATTCCTCGCTAAGAGGGAGTGTTGATTTGGGGTAGCATCAGATGTGCTCTAAGCCTCAAATTATGCAGGGAGGCTTGGGCACATATATTCCAAAGAACCTAGAAAGTGTTTTGGGAAATTCCACCCAAAAGTGATTTTATCGAAATAATTAATATTTGTAATGGGGTTCCTAAGTCTAACTTAGGAAAATGAAAATATTAATGGGTGTTAATCTAATCAAAGGTGAAACTTCTAAAAAAAGCCACGAATCAAGCCAAAACGATCTGAGCCTTTGATAATGATTTAATCTAGGCCGTTGGTTGTCCAACAAGAAGATATAAGAAGGGGCTTTAGGATCATTTGGAAAACACACCGAAAGATCAAGGAAATCGATTTTTCTGAAGTGAGAAGTTCTCAGGAGGAAAAATTCATTGAGGAGATTTCTTGTAGCAGAGGGGCAGTGAGAATCTGGAACAAGGAATTTCCAGAGAGTATGAGGCAGAGGGAGAACAGAAAGACATCCAAAGGAAGGTTGATGTTGGCCCACGCAGTGCTGACGAAGAGGCAACGCAGTCCTTGAGGGGAAGTCGAGTTTCCTACTAAGGGAAGTCGAAATTCAGTTGTCGGAAGTCGGGGTGCGAGTCCGGGAGGCAAAAAGTAGATTTTCTCAGCCAACAAAGTATCCGGAAGAGGGGTAACGTAATACCCAGCAGTGGTGATGCAAAAACTGTTGGGAGTGACGCAGTTCTGAGCAAAGGCAACGCAGAAGGTGACACAGTGCCTCCAATTCAGCAGGATCAGTCACTGATTCTCCCAGTGACAGCCTGAGATCATTTCACCAATATTTTGTTCAATATTCTCTCTGTATTGGATTGCTAGTTGAGCATCCTAGAATTGTACTCATAATTTCTCCTGCATAATAATAAAACCCTTGAGTTGTTGCACTGGTTTTCCCGCATTGGGTTTTTCCGAGGGCATTTGTCCAAAAATAACAGTGTCCTATGTGTTTCTATTTTCCTTGCTCAGTTTCCATGTTTTACAATCATAATTAATTTGGTGTAGGCTGCTTTAGTAATTTACTTCAATGTTTCAAGAAGAAATTTGAAATAAGCTTGTAATGTAATTTACAATCTAGGTGAAGTACATTCAATTGGTTGCAGTAGGATTCTTGAGATTGTTAGATCTAGGAATTTTCACATGGTATCAGAGTTGTTGAGGTGAAACAAGGAAGAGTGGATCTAGCTCTGAAGCAAGGGCCAACTTGTTGCAACAAGCAGCAGTACGAATCCCCCAAGGGATTGCGCAGTTCTGGCCAGAAGGGCTATATTTTCGTGGGTGTCTTTTTCTGAGTGAGCCGACAAAGAGGTAAGACTGCCGGATCGAAATCTTGCCAAGGCAAAGAGAGCTACGCAGAGCTAGAGGGACACAGTTTTCTGCAAGTTGAGGGTTGGGCAGAAAAATCGTCAGAAGGAGAAAGCAGATCGCACAGTGAGGGAATACTTCCTCAATGATTTCTTGCCGATGAAATCAATATTTCTCATTTGTTGAGCAGCAAAGGAGCAGCAGCTTACCAGCTCCATTAGGGAGTGTATACGTCAGCCTAGGAGCTATGCAGTAGGGAGAAAGAGGGAGTTATTCGACATTTTTTAGAGGATATGGCAACCAATGGCTTGAGGGATCAGGACAGGTTGGACATGGCTTCCAACTACGTCATCTCAAAGGCTAGAATGTCTTTCCATCTAGATGAGTATGTTGATAATGTGGTAGTTGAACATGTGGATGCAGATCCGCTAAACAAGTACAAGGCTGAGATGTCAAAGGCCAAGAGAATGATCCCGGATAGAGTCAAGCATCACATGGTATGCCACGTTACTAGCAAAGCAATTGCTAAGGAGATGTGGGATACCTTGGCCACATTGTATCGGGGATCTTCCGAGCAGCGAAAGATGTACTTGTAATTGAAGTTGAGATCTACTCAGATGCAGAAGGGAGAATGTGTGGATCCATTCCACACGAAGCTAAAGGAGACCTGTGATGAGTTATTGGCTGCGGGGCATACACCTCAAGGTTCGGAGTTAGTGAGACTGGCTCTAAATGGATAGAAGCTAGAAAAGGACGAAGAAGAAGATGACGATCGAAGTTTTTGGGCCTCTCTCTCTCTCTCTTTCGTTAGGGTTTCGATAGTTTTTGGGCTAGACAAAATTCTGAAGCTGCATCAAAGTTGTGAAGCTGCAAGGTTGAAGCTGTGAAGTGGCCTCTAGATCGATGCTATGAAACTGCTAGGTCGAAGTTGCTAACACTGCATCAAGGTCAAAACTATGAAGCTACTAGGTCGTAGTTGTTGAAGATGCTAGGTCGAAGTTGCTGAAGTTGTTGGAGTTGCTAGGTTGAAGTAGCAAAAATTGTTGTTGGGGTCAAAGTTGTTGGAAAAGTTGTTGGAAGGTCAAAGTTTGTTGTTGGAAGCTATGTAAGGGAATTTCATCAAAAAGGAAGGATAACTTGGTCTTGGAGGGTCTTGGTCAAGGGTCATAGGTCTTGGAATTCGTCAATTGAAGTTCTAAAAGAAAAGAAGGATTCTGGTGGGCTTTCCTCATAGTTGGAGAGGTTTTGGCCCTGGCTGATTGCCTATATCTTGTGTCCTATTGTCTCATTGTTCTTTATGATTTGGTAGTTGTTTGATGATAGAGAACACTAATAATAATGAAGGAAAAAAGAATTTAATCAAGTAATAATACATCACAAGCAATTATCAAAATAAGAGAAATCACCTACACTTGTTGGCCCCTAGATTTCTGAACACATCAATGACTCAACACATAGGGACTCTTGTTGAATTGTTCACAACTCTGTTTGTGAACAACTCTAGACTGCCCACTGCTGCTCCTCAGCTCCTTTGAGACTTCGTCCCTCTATTGTCTTCCTGTGTTTTTCCAATGAAGACAAACTTTGGGCATGGAGGGCTGGCCACTATGACTGTCAAATGTCCTTCTCCAACTGTCAACTTAGGGCTGATTCACTAGCCCACTTAGGCTGCCACTGCTTCCTTCAAGGGATCAACCACTAGGCCTTCAAACTTCACCCTTCTTACAGCTTTCAAAGTCCTTGTCAACTGATCTAGGGCTGCAACAGAACATCTACTTGCTGCCCTCCTGACAGCCTTAAGATGCTCCAGAAATTTGTCCTACACTAGGACAACTATCCTCTAGCAACAACTCAACTTAAAGACATCAAGTACATACCTTATCCTTAGATCTGGGCTGGTATATACTGCTGTAGTATCTACTGCCTGGTTAAGCTTACTAACAGGCCTTGTTAGCCCTCTCCTTATGCTCTCAAAACTCTTCCAGAGCTGCGGCCTTCTCTCCTTTATAGTTTTGTGCCTTCGGCCGTACAAAACAGGGCACTCGGCCCTCTTGAAGCTGCTCCACTTAAGCTCGGCCTACCTGCAACTCAATCTGAACTTCTGCGACTCTGAAACAGAAGCATATGCCACAAACCCTCACCAAAACCACCAAGATCTGCTCTTCTAGCCTCGGCCTGCAATCCTGATCTACTCGACCCTCAAGACAGTCACAACAAGCACCAAAACTCGTCCTCCTCACCTTCACTTGGGCTGCTCCTCATCTGCGACCTATTTCAGATGTCTTTCTCATGAATCGTTGCACTTGGATGATGTTGAATGAGGTCTCACATGTGTCTTATTTATATGTTTTCTAGTGGCAACGTCTAGCCCATCCTGGGGCCTTCTTTATGTCAAGCCGACCCTACATTTTGTGCCACTTTTGCCCACACACATAAATAAAAATTAATACTCCATTTGTAGACCTCCTCTTTTGGTGCTTGAAGCTGCTACTTGTTCTTCTAAGGGTGCTCTTCCATATCCAAGGGTCAAATCAACAAAAGTCATCTTGGCTTTGGCCCAACTCCTTTGGGTGCAAAACCCTCAACCTTGGGTTCTTAGCCCACAAGTGACTTTGTGGTGCCAATTCCTCCACAACCCCAAACCCTAGGGTTTGGAGTTGGGCCACCTCTCCCACATGCCTGGCTACCGTGTAAGGCCCATAGAAGCAAGGGGTAGGTCTGGGAGGAGGCCCTAGGATATTACATGTTATCAATTGATTTTATGGACTAACTTTTGGTTCTCTATATTTCTTATACAGACTGAGTACATATTCAAGAAGTGGCCAAGTTTCCTTGGATGAAGTGGTCAAGTTGGGGCCACTGTTTCAAAGGACCGAGTTCTGAGATAAAGGGTCCAGTTTCCACATAAAAGGAGAGGTCAAGTCACTTCCTTTTGGAGCAGGCAAGCGCTGATAACAAAGGGGCCAAGTTCGATCTTTTCTTGCTGGCCGAGTCCATTGACAGAGCTATTGTTCTTCCCTGGTGCAAGTTTATCATTTGTGCTTTGCTGGCTAAGTGGGATCTCTGGATAGCTGAGTATCAGTGTTACTGGGCGTGTCCTTTGCCAAAGAGAATCTCTGATTGGTGAGGCAGAGCTGCTATTTCTGAGCCTACACAAGTTGCTGTACATACCCTGCATGGAGACTGAGTTACTGTGGGTGTTTGTGAGATACTGAGCTGTGACCTGGGCCAAGTTTGGTGCCTGTTCACGGAACTCATATATGCAGTAAAAAGGGGCTAGATTTATCAGTTTTGGAGGTCGAGCTACAGCCAACCTTTGAGAGGACGTGTTGCTGAATATAAGACTGTATAAACAGCCTGTTTATTGGCTGATATCTCGTTGGAAGAAGGGCTGAGTTCACAACCATCTAGGAGCCATTATACCTGAAGATGACAATCCTAAAACCACTCAACAACTGACTGAGAAACTAAAGTTTGTATCGCTGGAGCTACCCCAGGTTCCTCTTATACTGTGCACTGTAATTCTTCAAGAACTGTCCCCTAAATAAAGTTGTATGGTGAAGGGTCTTCTAACAAATCCTCAAAGAACCCTCAATCACTACAAAAGGGTAAATTTGGGAAAACTCCCAAACTTTTGTCTCCTAGGTTTCACAGTTGCCACTTTTACCTTCTCAGCACTATAAAAAAAATAATAAAAAAGAAAAAAAAAAAAATATATATATATATATATATAGATCCTGAAGATGCCATTAACCAACAATTCATGGTAAATTCACACATTTTAATGGAAAAATATCATTCTTCCTTCATCATACCCTGCATTTCAGGTTGCCCTATGGCAAGCAAACTTGACTAATGAATTAATTAAGAAATCAACTGCTAGAGCTTGGCCTCAAAATAACTTAGCTCACAATCATTATAGGTAACCCAAAATTTATTGAGACCTACTTTTCCTTTCTTTCTTTTAAATTCTCCCTTTCTTCTCAATGTAGGTTTTCTCATCACTTACCTACATTTGAACCAAACCCTACATCAGCAGATGGCTACAAAATAGAATTGATTGCAAAAGCATTTGTTATGCCCCTAGATTGCTCAACACCAAAAGACAATGGCCTTAGAAGAAGTCATGTTTCCTCTATCATTGTATTAAAAGAAAAATAATCCACCAAAATGAGGAACTTATCTTGATTTTGGCTTCTAATTACATTACTGTGCTCTGTTGTTGAAATGGATAAGTCACATGATCTACATATAGCATCAAAAAGACAAAGGTAACAAAAGGAACAAGTGATTGAATTAAGTCCTGAGAGGAAAGAAGTGATAGAACTTGACACAGAGGTGAGGGTCCCTGGACCTATGTATGGAGTCACACTATGTAGCATGGACATGGGCACCACTTACAAATGCAGAGTTGTACCAGATGTTGAAATTTCTAAGTATTACTCGTTAGAAATTTTATCTATATTCTTTGGTTTATTTTGCCTACTTGTTTAATTACTAACAAGTTACTTAACCATATAAACACTGAAATAAACACAATACAGTCTCAACCATCTACAGATCAGCAACTGAAAAAAATGAACAAACACACAAGGGGCACCGTTATTTTTGGACAAACGTCCCTGGAAAAACACAACTTGGGAAAACCAGTGCAGCAGTTCTGAGGGTTTTATTATTAAGCAGCGCTTTTCTAGTACACTGGGTGCCAAACTGGCTCACCCGATAGAGATAAAAAATCCATTAGCAATACCTCTCTTCGGAAGCAGATATTCGGAAAGTCTACTCCATGAAATCACTCTCCAGCACAATCTGAAGCTCAGTGTCATCCCTCCTAGCCTCTGCGTCAGCCTGAAACCCTTTGCGTTAGCCCTCTGAGGCTCTACGCAGCCTCTATGTCACTCCTACAGCCTCTGTGTGGATGGCGCAGGCCCTTCTGGCCTCTACACAGTCTCTGCTGCCTCTGTGTGGCTCCCTCTAGCTCTGCGTCTGCCTCTCTGCCTCTGCGCTGGTCTTCTGGCACTGTCTTTGCCTCTCTGCCTCGTACTCACTGCCCCTCGCTGCAAACTGATCACTAATTCGATTTCACTTAGCAAACCCTGCTCTAGAAAATCGAATGACTAATCACTATGGTGTATTCTCCAAATGACCCTCAAGCCTCTTATAATTTTCTTGTTGGTCCTTCAACGGTCGAGATTAAATCTCTAATCAACTGCTAAGATCAGATTTGGCTTGATCCATGTCATTTAGAACCTTCTAACCCAGTTTTATATTAATACCCATTAATATTTTATTTTTCCTAAGTTTAGACTTAGGAACTCCATTAAAAATATTAATTATTTTAATATCTCCTTAACCATGAAGAATCTGCCCAAACCATTTATGGGTCTTGGAGATCTCATGTTCTTTAGCCTCTCCACCAATTTTCATGGCTAGAGCACATCCGATGCTACCCCAAATCAACAATGTTCAACGAGGAAGCTTACCAAGGACTCCCTCTTCTGTTTGGTGAGATAAACCTAGACTCTAGGTCTATCAACAAATTAAGAAACCGGGATTACACAAGGTCACAATCAGGCTTGAAATACTCCCTTGCACTGAAGTCATTTCATGGCTAATCAACCAACAATATACTAAAAACAGATTAGCGAGAGATGCTTTCGAGGAAGTTTCAACCCTCTGCCCTGCACGTTTGCTACAAATTTCCCCAACCAACGGTTGACCTCATAGAGGAGCGGATTCACCATCGTTTGAACTTGTATTTTATCATTGTTGGGCTATATATATATATATATATTTCATTGTCCTAGCCAAGGCATCCAAGATCTAACATTTTAAGTGTTTTTAGATGCCCTTAGGTGGCTTTTCCTTATCCAAAATCTGCAATTTTATGTTTTTTATGTCAGAAATCAGAGTTAGATGATGTAAACAGCAACAAGCTAGTTCATTTTATAGCACATAATCAAGAGGTAACTATAGAATATCATTTATTCTTGATTCGTTCAATAATATTTCACTCTTTTGACTTAGTTACCGGAGAACCCACAGTAAAATCCATTTCCGTCAATGTTTCAAATCCCAACAGGGATCCATCATCAGGACTTCTTAATTTTGATAGTAGAAGAGCTTAAATGATGCAGCTCTTCTTGCTATCCTTCACTCTAAATTTTTCGAGTAAAATGATTTCACTCCATGTATCCCCTCCGTATAGGGAAATGATTCTAGATTTTAGACATCTGTGGTTTATATCTTTCACTCTTGTTAGGTTTCCTTGAAATCCAGTGAACTGATTCGCAATTTTCTTAATGTAAAAACCTAGAAACACAAAGAACTAATATTTGGGAAACTTAAATTACAAATACACTATGTTTTCTAACTTAACATTGTTGAAGGAAGTGTAACTAGGTTCGGTCTTCATAACGACATGATCTGTGTATTTGAAGTAATAAAAGGAAATAATTTTTTTGTCTAATCTTGCTACATGGGTTTCAGGAGCAAGAAGTGTCTCTAGGTAAAACACTTCTTCTTGATGTCTTTAGGATTTATTTATATGTCAAAGAGTCATGTCATGCATATAGAAACTCCTCATGAATTCATGTAAATATGTACAAGTCTTCAACAGCCCTCCAAGACCAACATCAATGCCTCAAAAGCAAGCCCACCGAAGTCTGCAAGCAAAACAACAAGGGATCTTCAAGTTGGCTAGAAAATGAATTAAATAAATAAATATATGTCATGTTGGCTTGAAGAAAAGGGTCACGTCGGTTCAAGAGTTCATGTCGGCTCATACATACGTTCACCACTATAAATACCCATGAAGGGTCAGCGCAAAAATATATAAGAAAAATTTCGGAGTTCTCTGAAATTTCGTGTGAAGCAGAGCCGCAGTTAGGGTTTGACTAAACCTCGTTTGGGGTTTAGGTACAGTCATAACCTCGGCTAAATGAAGCAGAATAATCTCGTGTAAGGACTACCCTGGGTTTTAGACAATCTCAACATACTTGTGACTGGAAGGAGAAGCCCTCAGATGGGTAATACTGTGGATAGAGACACAGCATGTATACTTTTGTGATTACAACCTCGGCATCTCTGTTTTGGTATACGGATCTGTGTAGATATGTCACAATAGAAAAACCGATGATCTCGGAATACCTATGAATCAACTCTCAGATGGATGTGGATCTAAGATCCACGTTACAGGAAGACAAGCATCCTTGCAACTTCGGATATGTATGGGATCTCGGATACCTTGTAACCTCAGTGATAGCTTGATGATGCTCATCTCAGCGGGA
The DNA here is from genome assembly GCA_000404065.3 of Pinus taeda. Classification (NCBI taxonomy): domain Eukaryota; kingdom Viridiplantae; phylum Streptophyta; class Pinopsida; order Pinales; family Pinaceae; genus Pinus; species Pinus taeda. Next base: position 156,425 of record APFE030022023.1, read on the forward strand.
TGCATAACATCACAGTCACTGTTTCATTGGAGATTAGAATGAAAAGCCTTAGTGCATGGAGAACACATTCACTGTCTGAGTAAAGATCAAAGTGCATGAGAGAACCAGTCGCAATGATCTCTGAAGCAACTTGAACTACGATCTCAGTGCAACGAAGTGCATCTATAGAGAAACAGTCATGCTTTCAATGGATCTAACTATAGCTCTCAGTCATGCATATGAAGATCTCATTGTCATGATGAGGATCTTGGTGAAGCTGCAGCAATGGATGTTGCAACAGTAATAAAGATCAGGATGGTGCAGCAGTGATGACCTTGGTAGTGCAGTAAAGATAATGATCTCAGCAGTGACATGAAGAGGATTGATGGCTTGGTCTTGGAGAGGCAAGATATGTCAAGTGTCATGGTCTTGGTATTCGTCAAGGAAATTTCTATAAGAAGACTTTATGCATGGGTTTTCGTCTCCAAGAGGGAGAGGTTTTGGCCCTGGCAGAAAGCCAAACATTTGTGTTCTTGTCTCTTTTGTTTTTGATAGCAGTTTGATGAAGTTAACATACACACATACTAATAATGAATGAAATATTAAGCTAATATAAATTGTATAAATGCTTCACAAATTGTTATCATGTCAAAGAAGAATCACCTTAATATGACAGCCCTAGATTCTTCAACAAACATGCACAGCAAAAAATAAATCAGAAGACAAACACATCAACACAAAACACAAGATATACCCAGGAAACTCCAACTTCGAGGAAAACCTGCAATGTTGTGTGTCTTTATTATTTTCTTCACCAAAGGATTTCCTTCTGAGGATTACAACAAGGGAGAAACTCCCCTTTCATCACAAGAACAACTGATCAATCCTCCCAGATGAATCAACCCCCTGTTGCACACTGATCTGTAAAATCCCTTTGCAGATCAGCGAAACTGTGCACACGTGCGAGCGCAAATCCTCTCTCTTGTGTGCATGTGTGAATGGTATGACTGCGCTGAGGTTATAAGAGCTCCACCCTCACTCAATTTCTTCTCTTATCTTGTATCATAGAGATCTGCTCAAACCCTCGACTCTTCCTTCATTGATTTGACACACTGCTTGTGACCAACTGACTTGTCACTAACTCACTCCATTTCCTCTTATAATTTCGATCTCAACTCTAATCTCCCTCTCAATGGCTGAGGATAAACTCGTGATCAATGGTTGAAATTAAATCATAAGTTAACTTAGGAAATTTTTATTTTGGAAATATTTTGGAAATATTTAAATAAATTAAGATTATGCTAAAGTGGCAGTGTTTTGCATTCTTCTGCTAGTTTTAGCACTTAGACAAGTAGAACCCTTACTTCTCTAGTCCAATCAACACTCCCTCTTAGAGAGGGACGTGTTTAGCAATACACCCAACTTCTCTCTGAGGAATACAAATCCAGTTCCTAGCAACGCCTTGGTCATAATGTTTGTTATTTGCTCTTATGTTGGTACGTACTAGAGTGAAATTATACCTCTGTGAACAATATCTGTGATGTGGTGATAACATATGTCAATGTGCTTAGAGAAATCACGAAAAACTGGATTTTCAGAGAGCTTGTCTTGGCATAAAATTTAATTATCAAAGACCCAAGGTTCAAACGTAGGTTGCCAACAAAAAGTGTCGTCACAGTCTAGCTTATTGCCAACATTTTCACTACTCTTTGGGGAAAAAGGAGTGTCCTGCCTTAGGCATGCCAGAACAACAAGAGGTAAGGGATCTAGAACAATGGTGAAGAAGTTTTATTCATTATGTTCTACATGCATTTTGAACATTCTATTAACCAGCGCAACAACGCTGACATGCAGTATAAACATCCATAACTAAAACAATGAAAGATCGTGTGAAGATAAATAAAATTTTAAAGGGGCCACACAATCGTCAACCATCGATTCACAACTCATTCCCACAACAACTACTTGATTCATTAACCAAGAACATTACACTAGAAATTCGAACATGCTTGCAAGATCTTTATGCTATGGACTGCATTAGATTACAGGAATGATACAGAGCTTCAGAGAGAAAAGACTCAAACTCTATCGATCCATTACACAACAAGGAGCCAATCATAACTTTGATTCTTCAAATAACTACAACCCAATTCCACGGCTAACAACAACCAAATTTGTTCATCTTTGGCTCTTTTTTATAGATCATGCTCGCTTGATCTGGTCCAATCTAATCATCATGCAGCTTCCTAGATCCCAATCTCGATCAAGTCTGCTTTGATAGGTTCTGGTGCTTTTGTCCTTATCAGCTTGGATTCTTTCAAAATATGGTCGACGCTTCCTTCTTTCGCAGCTTTGCAAATCCCAATATAACTGACTTTTAACTTCTCTGTCGCTTCCCAATTTCTGGTGGCCGCTTCCAACAAGTCTAGCCATTCTTTCTCCGCAACTACTTTTCAATCATACTCTTCAAAATTCTTCCAAAAAAAACAAAGGAACCAATAGCTTAATGCAGCTCTTATTGTCACGGTGTATCATTGTAGGCTCCAACTCCATCCTGAACAATCCCACGAGAAGCTTCCTCAACCAAACAGATTTCCACCCTGCCAAACAAGCAGCGATGTACTCGGCCTCCGCTGAGCATAATGCGATTGATCTATGCTTCCTATTGAACCAAGAAACAATTGTTGATCCAACACTGAATGTCAACCCGATGTGCTCTTCATGTCTATAGAGCTCCCTACCCAATTTGCATCAGTGAAGCCCTTGTTAGTTTTTGTAGCATCAAACAAGTGTTCTAATCTCAACTTTTTTCAGAGAAGCTAAGAAATACAAGATCTCTAATCGGATCTGTCCTCCACCTCCCCACGTGTCCCTAATCCTGCGTGTCAAACACAATTCTCGAGGGACATGTCTGGTTTGTGGGTCGAGCGTTTCCAAACACGAGGGATTTGTGAACCTAGCGTCTAATTCTCCCAAGCAACATCTCGCAATTTTGGAACACGTGTCCTATTGTCGCTCAGATTGTACAGGTACTGCGACATCGCAGGTCGGGGACTATCACTCTGATCCCTATGGGGGGTAGTCCCTATGGAAATGTGAAGATGAAGGACAAGCAGGCAACCAACAAGTCCAGGAGAACCGATTGAATGGTCTAGCTACTTGGTTAATCTTAGCAAGTCTTAAAGATTAGATTATATATGAATGTGAGGCCGGTGCTTTATGGAGTCAACTTCTTGCTTATTACCAATTAAAAGCCAAGTAACCGGATGAACAATCATTGCTTGGATGCTTCACTAACCTAATGCTTGTAGGTGAAATGCAAAATCTTGGTTGATTTTAAGTTAGATGCCTATTCTAAATGTAACCTTCCCCTTGACTATTTTGGAACTAGTCTATAGAGTAGGTTGTGGGATGGAAGCCAATGGGAAGCAACCAGAGGCCTGATTAACGATACCTCCCCATGTGTTCCAACCACCTGGTGCCTCCGGCGCTACAAAGACTATGGCTTTGACGATCGCAAGGTCACCGTGTTAACCACTAAAGAGTTTCTAGAGTCCTCAAGCTAGATGAGAAAGGTGGCCCTATCTCTCTATCAACCAAGCTTATGCTTGGAGGTAAATTAGTGCAATCTAATCTAATGTAACCTTCCTCTTAACTGTTTTGGAACTAGTCTCTAGAGTAGGTTATGGGATGGAAGCCAATGGGAAGCAAGCAGAGGCTTGATTAACGACACATCACCCTGTGTTTCAACCACTTGGTGCCTCCGGCGCTGCAGAGATTGTGGCTCCAACGACTGCAAGGTGAACGTGTTTACCACTAAAGAGTTTCTAGACTCCTCAAGCTAGATGATAAAAGTGATTCTCATCTCTCTATCAACCAAGCTTATGCTTGGAGGTAAATTAGTGCAATTTAATGCTAGAATGTAAATGCAAGATGTACGATTACTTTTAGTGATATCGTTAAATGTCTTAAGTACTTAGCGATAAATCACAACAATATTCAATTTGACACAATGAAGTACTTAATCAATATGTAATGACTATCTTCACTAAAAGAGAGAATGCTCAATGAAACAAGATAGAAAACGCCAAGATGTTGTTAAGATCAAGATAATTGCTCATGAAATAATAATGCCAATTAGATAATAACCAATAATAATAGAGTGTCAATGTGTCAATTAGATACACAAGATAGAGAGCTTAAACACAATTAGCAATTCTACCAAATTACCACATGAATATTTCTTATCGCGATTATGATTATCAACTGACTTGAGTAGCGAGGACGTAAGGAACAAATGCCAAGTGAATTTAGATGACCGTCAACAATTTTTTACACCACTGCAATGTTTATATCAGACCTTATGAAGCATATGTCAGACCTCTGATTTTTATGAAAGCCCTCAAGAAGTGACAAGATATGCAAATAAATGTAAGCCCAACCAATGTCAATGATTTCTCAATGATGAAATATGTTTGCAATTCAACTATTATGCCACTGTTATTTTATTTGAGATGGTTGTAACAAACATATCATATTTGAAAGTTGTCCAACAGTCCTCAAAAAAAATAATTACATGTAATCAATTTAACCACAATATTAATGTGCAATGCCTTAAGTGACTTGTTAATGAATTTAGGATTATTTTGTGTGTTTTATGCCCTAAATACACTGCTATAACAATTATAACAGACCTGAAGCTTTCAGATCAGATCTCTGCAATTTCAAATCAGACTTTGAAAATTATATGACAACCAACATAAAACAATAAAATTGATAGATCAAACGGTTGTAGTTTATTCTTAATGTTTTGTATGAGTTATTAGCTTAATGTGTGGGTTCTTTTAGGCTTGTATTATGATGATTATGCCATTGTTATATTAATATACCAGATCTGATATAAATTATGCAGTCACTTAAAATGAAAGATTAAGGCAATGGAAACAAACCCCAAGGCCTAATGGCCTATGCCAAGTTTGGAGATGTGAAAGAAATCCAATGTTTTAAAACTCCAACTCCGATTCGGAAACGGCCGAGGGTCGACTCCGACTCCGGCTCCGACTTGGTATCAACTTGGTTGGTTTGATTTCAATGACTCGGTGGTTGTAAAAAATACATTAAATAATTATTTTTTTATAAAAAACATAATTTTAAAGATTTTCATTCATGTTTCCAAACACAAAGCTTTAGAATATAGAGAGAAGACAACATATGATCAAAATAGGCTCATGAATATATCCATTATATCAAAATGGCACCCAGTGCACTGTCCAATACAAAGTTCATACTTAGCCACCAATGCCAGGATTCTTTTCTACCTCAGCCTAAGGACAATCACTAGACTACAACAACAATAATACCAATTCTTTGCCCATAATGAAGTCTCAAAACCCTTGATTTAATTCTGGTCAAGCTCTAGATCAATCAGAAGTAAATATGTATTTATTAGTCCATTTCCAGAATGTTTGCTTTTTTAAAAACATTGTATGGTTCAATGCATTGTTTCGGTTTTCTAATTCATGCCACTAGAATAACCATACTTCGGCCTTGTAATTTTCAAAACTTTCTCACAGTGATAGATTACTTTAGGGCTATAAATGTGCAATAAACAACAACCCAACCATTGATATGTAGGAGGCAGAACAACTTTTGACATATGTGCTTCAGGATTTTTGTCAAAGAGTTGAGCCAATCGATTTGTTACCGAGTCAACCGAGTCATTACCAAGTCGACCGAGTCAATGACTGGCTCGATAACAACCCGGCCAGTCGTTCCGTTTCAGCCATAGAGCCGACCCGGCCAAGCATTGGCTCGGTCTGACTCGACTGTTTTTTAAAACAATGGAGAAATCACCTGCACTCACAAAATGTTAACTCAAAACCCAAAGATCAGAACATTATGACTGCTGCAAGTGTTATTAGGTCGCTGTAGCAAACATATCAGATCTGAAAATTACCCAACAGTGCACAGAGAATCAATTTTATGCACTCATATTCAACTTTAGGTAAATTATAAATGCCTTAGTTGATTTATTGATGAACTTAGGCTTATAAAAAGTGTGTTTAGCCCTTAATTATATTGCTGTCATAAATTACTTCAAAATCCAATTTTAGGTCAACGGTGAAATAAGAAAGTTAGAGAGCAAACCAAGAGACCTTGGGGCCGTGTAGATGGCTAGGAGGACTTTCATTGAAAGTGACTACCGTAAAACACAATGTTAACCCCAAAATCGCTCCAAAACAAATTGTTAGAGATAAAATGTCAATCCCTTGAAGAAACCCTTGTTTGCAATGAGATCTAGCTCTTGTAGGGTTTATCACCTTCTTAATGCTTGCAAAATGGTCTCAAACACTAGCCTTTTAGGTTGGGTAAGGATTAAGACCTTCAGAAAATGGGTTTCTTCCCTAATTTAAAAATAAGCAACCTGCAAAAATAACTTGAAAACCCTAGACGTCTAGGGTTTCTAAGATCTCCAATGCCAATTTATTCCTCAATTCTGAAACAAATTTAGAATAGAAATCCAAATACCCAAAAAAAAATATCAAAACCCCAAATACTATACAAAAATTAAAATGGGTTACAATTTAAAATACAAGGGTTAGAAAAATAATTTACAAAAAATTATTCCACAAAAATATTTTTACAAATGTAAAATGATTGAGAGAATTTTTGAAGAGTAATTTTTTTATGATAATGACAATAGCTTGATGTATATTGAAAAATAGGTGTTAACCACAGCCCTAGCGAAGTAAAAAACCCACATAAAATTCCTGATGCCCAAATAAAGTAAGCCTTTGCCCACAGTCTGTGAACTTGGAGCCCAAGAGATGGGGAACCTGCAAACTCAATATATTTATTAAGAGAAAATTGTTAACTCATACAATGAATCAGATCACCTAATATAAGCCCAAAACTTACCAATAGAATGTTTCTATCATCTATCATCTACAAATGAAATAACAATTATAGATATTGAAACACAATATAGGAAAGCACATACCACAGATCAATGAAACAAAGACACCATGAACTGAACCCCAAAGTCTTTTATTATAGATTTCAAACTTTCCCAACAGAACAGTGGCTTCACACCAGCATTATAAAATTACATTTAGAGTCATTATCATCGTGAAGAATAGAAAAATTGTCTTCTATTTATAGAGAAATCCCTCCAAGTGGAAAATAACAACTAGTTGGCTTGATCCTGGTCAAAATAATCTCAACTGTTGATAAATCCTTGATCAACTTTTACTTTCTGTCATCAAAAATATTTATTTTTGAAGAATTTTCAAATTTCTCATAAAATCTACTTTTTATTAGTTCAAAAATAATTATTTTGAACAAATTTACTCAAAAAATTGACTTTGACTTAACCACCAAAGTCTAAGGGTCAAAATTTTCTTGAAATTTCCAATATTCCCTTGATGGGGGACCTCCAAAAATTAACTTCTTTTAGACCCACGAATTTTTCCACTTCGAAAAATTAATTTCTCTAGCATTTTAATTTTGACTCTAAATTAGTTAGTTTTCTAGCTTAGAACGAAATTCGTCGCCATAATAATAGGCTTACCAAGTTTGTTACATAATTAAACAGTCGTAATAGCATCATTTACATTACAAATTTGCAAAATGGGTTTATAATGACATAATAAGTTGTTGGCTGATAATTCTGATCTTTTGAGAAAGATTGGCACAACTGCTTCCTTGGAACTGTGACAAAATGTGTGCAACATCTAGCTCCATATGGGGACATGTTGCTTCTATGAAGTGACGTGAGAATCCATAATCTTGTGTCCAAGAAAACAAAAGTCCATCGAATAGATATTCATTCTAAATTGAAATCATCATATATACATAGAATATCTACTGGAATAGAAAAAATCTACTCAAACAAACTGAAATATAAAGATATGAAGCATAAGTGTATAACAAGAAAACTAACTAATGACATAAAAAAAAAAAGTAGAGTTAGAGATACTATACAAAAGATGCCCTATGGCATCAAATGTCTTCAACATAGTGCATACTGAGCATCTACCGACTTTCTGGCAAGTTTGTGGATTGCATTTCACATGTGCCATGCTGAATTTTGCAAATTCTAGGATTTTTACTTATCTGAGTATCACGCTGCTCCTGGCCATCAAATGCATCGAGCCTCTTCATTTTTCTCTTCCGTTTTTTACTTTTGATTCTGGTAGGACGTGATGTTGATGACGATATGGTTGGTGTACAACTTTCTATTTGATTTGGACAACGCTCATACGAATAATTTAGAACATCCAAGATTTTTGTGACCGACTCTTCTTTATTTTCATGAACCTTCTCTATCAATGTCAATGGCTAAATATTGTAAGCATCAACCTGATGCTTCTCAATTTCGTTCTTGCCTGGGTCATCTTCATTCATCCATTTCTCAATGGAATCAATGACCTCTTCATAATAAGATGAATTTTGTTCAGTGAGTTGGGAGGCTCGTGCTCCAGATCCTTTGGTCGTGGCTGAAGTTTCTGAAACTGTGATTTTTCCATTATCTGCAGCGTATTTTGAACAATGATTTGTTCGCTTCTTATGGCATTCGTTTGATTAGAATGTTCATCCTTCATAGCATTGATTTCTCTAGCATGATTCTCCTCCATGGTATCCATCATATACTAAAAGGTGATCGCCTGATTATACTACGTAATTTCCATAACTTGTATCCTGTTTTGAAGAGCCATCTGACTGGCTTGCATGTCTTTTATCACTTTATCATGATTTACTTGAATAGAACTCATTTCTTCCTTAAGATTTGCTTCCATAGTGATCAAATAATTTTGCATGGTGGTCATCTGATTGGAGTGAGTAAATTTCATAATTTCTAACTCCTCGTCACGGTTTTCTTCTATGGCCAATAATTTGGTACACATGGTTCTCATATCCTTGGTTGGATCTACTATTAATCTTTCTTGATTAAGTTCCATGGTTTTCTTCAACTATGCTTTACTAAATTGCATGTCTTTAACCATTTGATTCAATTCCTTGATAAGATGCTTATCATTTTTCTTTTTCATCATCAATATTGATTTGATCATTTGTTCCTACTTTTCCACTATCAAGAATTCTTCTTGCAATGGCACAAGTGGATTCATCGTGAAAATGATCACAAGGTCAGCAATATGGCAAAGATCGATGTGGCACATTCTCTTGACAACTTTCTACAATACTTGGGTCCTTCACAAGATCACTTTCTTTTTTCTTTATAGTACTAGAGGCACAAGAAGAGGCCTTTTGATCTCCGCATTTATCTTCAAAAGCATCAATAATATCTTTCAGAGAATCAAAGGAATTGTTAGGAAAATCATAAAACCAATCCTTAGCATCACCCTCCAAGAAAAGGACAAAGAGTCGCATTTTGACATCTTCATGATTATAACGTGCAAAGCCACAAATTATTTCCATAAGGCTAGTAAACTTCCTAAGATGATTTTTAGCGATAATTGCATTATTACTCGTAAAAGAATGCAATTTATTAATGGCACTTTCTGGCATATCATGATGAACAAGTCATTCATGATAACTTGTTTAGAGATAAAAGGAGCCAATGGATGTCAGAGGCAAATACTTGTTCAAGATAAACAAGATGTCGACATGAAGCGAGCTTCTAGCAGAAATTCTTGCAAGAAATGAAAGAAGTGGAGTCACCACTTGAACATGAATCTAGCTCTAAAATCCAAAAGGCAAAAAGCAAAAAGTTAATCAAGGAGAAGCAGATGGATATCAAGGAAAACTTCTTGTCTAAGAAAAAATGGATGAATAAATGGAGTCGCCACCAAAATAGGAAACTAACCTAAATGTCTAGGTTAGGTGCTAAGGTGCAAACGAAGAGGTGAACAAGGTGATAAGAAGATTAGTGAGATAACAAAGCGCCAGAAAATGTGGTGCTTGACGGATTAAGAAGATGAAAATGATTAGAAGATTAGGAAGAATGTCGTTAAAGCACCAATAACAAGATAAACTTGTCCCCGACAATGGCGCCAAAAGATGTTGGGCATTGACGAGACAAGGAATGAAGTGAGATGATAAAAGAAAAGATGGAAGGATTGAAAAATTGTCGTGAGAATCAAGGACAAAAAAATCTATTCCCAGCAACAATGCCAAAAAATGTTGTGGAGTTATCGGCTAAATGAAAAGATGAAAGATCACAAAACGAAATGATAAGAAAGGATGACAAGATGATAGAATGTCGTTGAAGCGTAGAGAACAAGATAAACCTATCCCCGGCAACAGCGCTAGAAAAAGTTGTCACTCAGATTGTACAGGGACTACGACAATGACTCAGGTCGGGGGTTGTCACTCTGAACCCCGACCTCATTGTTCTAGTTGTCTCCCAACAATAGGCTATGGGGGGTAGTCCCTATGGAAATGTGAAGATGAAGGACAAGTTGGAAACCAATTAGTCCAGAAGACACGATTGAATGCCCCAGCTACTTGGTTAATTTTAGCAAGACTTAAATATTAGATTAGATTTGAATGTGAGATCAGTACCTTATGGAGTCAACTTCTTGCTTATTACCAATTAAATGCCAAGTAACCTGATGAACAATTGTTGTTTGGATGCTTCACTAACCTAGATGAAATGCAAGTCCTACAAGCTAGGTGAAATGCAAAATCTTGGTTGATTTTAAGTTAGATGCTTATTCTAAATGTAACCTTCCTCTTAACTATTTTGGAACTAGTCTCTAAAGTAGGTTCTGGGATGGAATCCAATGGGGAGCAAGCAGAGGCTTGATTAACGATACCTCCCCTGTGCTCCAACCATCTGGTGCCTCCGGCGTTGCAAAGACAGTGGCTCTGATGACTACAAGGTGTTCTTTTTCCACGACCTTAGGTCTAGGATAGAGTCTTAAAATCTCTGATGCCACCAAACCGAGAATCACAACAATACTACTTTGCACAACAAAATATAAACAACAATAAATCACATATGCACAAAATATGGACAACTTTTTACATTTTTCAACCCAACTTCGTTATATTAACCAGCATATAATACAACAGTCTAGGGCTCCCGTACTAGGGATAATGGCCCTCATATATCCACTGATACAAGATACAAAATTGGGGCTTGGTATCAGTCCATCGACAACCAATCTACCCTCAACAAGATACTCTGACCATCTAGTTGATCTAGTTGACTCTCTCAACTCCCCTCGGGCGTACCCTATACCTACCCGGTACTTCGGCTCCCAATCTACAACACTGCCTCTTTCAACGATCCAAGTGCATTTGGTCAATGAACCTTGGCTTTCAATCTGCTCACTAGTTGTGCCTTAGTCCATCAAGGGCACTACACATCGAGACTCCTGTCGAGTTGTTCACAGCTCCACTTGTGAACAACTCTCAATCTGCTCCTCGGCTACTCAGAGACTTCAACCCACTATGGTCTTCCAGCACTGCTCCGATGAAGACCAACATAGGGCACAAAGGGCTGCCACCTATCACTGCAAGATGTCCATCTCCCACAATGAACACGGGCTAAGAGGACTACCCATCATCTGTTGTAGAAGTATTTCTCCACATACAAGTCTAGCGCTGCTCAACTACTCCTTTGGTTCATCAACCCTTGAGCTCAAAAACTGCCACTCTAGCAATTACTTTTGTCCATCAAAGTGTTGCACACAAGGCTCCAACTTGGGCACTATTACGTATCCTCCAACATACCATAAATGCCCAATCACTATCCACACGAGTGACCAATCCTCGATATAGCATCTGCTCCTAGTTAGAGCATCCAACACTTAGGAAACCCCTCCACATGGCTGCTAACAGACTTCCAAACTATCCTCTCCTAGGACAACATTATACCACTACAAGATCTACTCCTAGTTGGGGTTTCTTAACACCTAAGATAACCCCAAGACATGGCTCTCACAGGCTGCAACAACTCTGTCCACACTAGGACATGATCCATAATATCAAATTAACAAAACTCTTCATCAACACATACCTTGTTTGAGGTCTTGTTCACGTTGTAAGGTTCTGCTTCTGGTTAGGGCTTGTAACCCACTATTACAGCCCTCATCCCTCGCGTTCAGACTTCCTTCTCCAATTGCAGTCTTCCCTTCCTATTCTCTGTCCACAATCTTCTTGAGGTATGGGCTAAATCCAACCCTAAACAACCCTTCCCAGCCCTCTGTTTAGATGACATAAGACCTGCGGCTAGTTCTGTCGCTACAGATAGCCTTACGACCTGTCTAACTCAAAGGAAAAGAGGCTTGTGGCATACCCTTTTGTGCCTCTATTGATTGCGGCCTAGCAAGGGGAGATCACTCACACAAAACCACACTTAGAAACATCCCCAAACTCACTCTGAAATGTGGCCTCCCTCTGCAAATAATTCGGACCTACAACGATGAAGAAAACTAGCCCAAAACAGCCCTTAATTCTCCACGCTTTGTCCTCCTTGAGCTCGGCCTAATTTCAGAGATGTATGATGATCTTTGATATCCTTGGATGAGTATAAATCACTCTCCATCACCTCCTTCACCTCCTTTTTATACACATAAGAAGGGCTCCACGAACAAGTGAAGGTTCATGTCTATTGGACGAATTCTCCTCAAGCCTACATGACTTGATTGTCCAAACATTAACTTACAACTTCAAAAATTCATATCTTAAGTTCTAGAGCTCTGATTTCAGTGATCTTCGAAGCGTTGGATTCGGCACGCCATCCTCTATCACCTCAAATTTTCTCATGCTCGAATTCTTCATGGTTTTGGCCCAAATATCGATGGGTACAAAACCCCAACCTTGCGTTTCAAGCCCACAAGGCCACTTGTGGAGCTCTTTCCTCCAAACCCTCAATCCACAAGGCTTGGAGTACCTCCCAGCAACAAAAAAATCAACACAAGGTCACCATGTTAACCACTAAAGTGTTTCTATACTCCTCAAAATAGATGAAAAAGGTGGTCCTATCTCTCTATCAACCAAGCTTATTCTAGAATGTAAATGCAAGATGTAAGATTACTTTTAGTGATATTGTTAAATGTCTTAAGTACTTAGTGACAAATCACAATGATATTCAATTTGAAACGATGAAGTACTTAATCAATATGTAATGACAATCTTCATTAAAAGAGACAATGCTCAAAGAAACAAGTTAGAAAGCGCCAAAATGTTGTTAACATCAAGACAATTGCTCATGAAATAATAATGCCAATTAGATAATGACCAATAACAATAGAGTGCCAATGTGTCAATTACATACACAAGATAGAGACCTTAAACACAATTAGCAATTCTTTCAAATTAACAAAAGAATGTTTCTTATCACAATTATGATTATCAATTGACTTGAGTAGCAAGGATGTAAAGAACAAATGCCAAGTGAATTTAGATAACTGTCAACAATTTTTGACACCACTGCAATGTTTATATCAGACCTTATGCAACATATATCAGACCTCTGATTTTTATGACAGCCCTCAAGAAGTGACAAGATATGCAAGCCCAACCAATGTCAATGATTTCGTAATGATGAAATACGCCTGAAATTCAACTATTATGCCATTGTTATTTTATTTTAGATGGTTGTAGCAAACATATCAGATCTGAAAATTGTCCAACAGTCCTAAAATATAACTTATATGCAATCAATTTAACCACAAGATTAATGTTCAATGCCTTAAGTGACTTGTCAATGAATTTAGGCATATTTTATGTGTTTTTATGCCCTAAATACACTATTGTAACAATTATATCAGACTTGAAACTTTCAGATTAAACCTCTGCAATTTCTAATCAGACCCTCAAAATTATATGACAACCAACATAAAACAATTAAATTGATAGATCAAACCCTTGTAATTTATTCTTGATCCCTTGTATTAGTTATTAGCTTAATGTGTGGGTTCTTTAGGCTTGTATTATGATGATTATGCCATTGTTTTATCAATATACCAGATCTGATATAAATTATGCAGTCAATTAAAATGAGAAATGAAGGCAAAAGGCCTAATGGTTTATGCCAAGTTTGGAGATGTGAGAGAAATCACCTGCACTCACAAAATGTTAGTTCAAAACCCAAATATCTCACCTTTATGACTATTGCATGTGTTTTTAGGTGGTTGTAGCAAACATATTAAGTCTGCAAATTACCCAACAGTCCACAAAAAATCACTTCTATGCACTCAAATTCAACTTCAGGTTAATTATTAAAGTCTTAGATGATTTATTAATGAACTTAGGCTTATAAAAAGTGTGTTTAGGGCTTAATTATATTGTTGTCATAAATTACTTTAGAATTCAATTTTAGGACAGAGGTGAAATAAAAATGTTAGAGAGCAAACCAAAAGGCCTTGGGGCCTTGTAGATGGCTAGGAAGACTTCCAATGAAGGTGACCACCGGATAACACAATGTTAACCCCAAAATCGCTGCAAAACAAATTGTTAGAGATAAAATGTCAATCCCTTGAAGAAGCCCTTGTAGGGCTTATGGCCTTCTTAATGCTTGCAAAATAAGTCTGAAACACTAGCATTTTAGGTTGGGTAAGGGCTAGGGCCTTCAGAAAATGGGTTCCTTCCCCGATTTGAAAATAAGCAACCTGCAAAATAAGCTTGAAAACCCTATACATCTAGGGTTTCTGAGGGGTGTCCAATGTCAATTTGTTCCTCAATCCTGAAACAAATTTAGAATAGAAACCCAAATACCCAATGAAAAATAAAAAATTTCAATTTCAATTTCAAAACCCCAAATACTATACAAAAATTAAAATGGGTTAGAATTTAAAATACAAGGGTTAGAAAATTAATTTACAAAAAATTAATCTACAAAAATATTTTTACAAATATACAAATGTACAATGCTTGAGAGAATTTTTGAAGAGAAAATTTCTTATGATAATGACGATAGCTTGATGTATTTCAAAAAAATAGGTGTTAGCCACAACCTTAGCGAAGTAAGAAACCCAACATAAAATTCTTGGTGCCCAAACAAAGTCAACTTTTGCACACAGAGTGTGAACTTGGAGCCCAAGGGTTGGGAACCGACAAACTCTATATATTTTTTAAGATAAAATTGTTAACTCATACAATGAATCGGATCACCTAAGATAAACCCAAAACTTACCAATAGAATGCTCCTATTATCTACAAATGAAATAACAATTATATGATATTGAAACACAATATAGTAAAGCACATACATAGCACGTACCACAAATCAATGAAACAAAGACACCATGAACTGAACCCGAAAGTTTTTTATTATAGATTTCAAACGTTCCCAAAAAAACAGTGGCTTCACACCAACGTTAAAAAATTATATTTAGACCAAAGTAACTATCATCGTGAAGAATAAAAGCAAAATGCCTTCTATTTATAGAGAAATCCCTCCAAGCAGAAAATAATGACTAGTTGGTTTGATCCCTGTCAAAATAATTTCGACCATTGATAAATCCTTGATCAACTTTTAATTTCTGACATTGAAAATATTTATTTTTGAGGAATTTTCGAATTTCTTATAAAATCCACTTTTTATTAGCTCAAAAAAAATTATTTTGAACTAATTTCCTCAAAAAATTGACTTTGACTTAACCACCAAAGTCCAAGGGTCCAAATTTTCTTGAAATTTCCAATATTCCCTTCGTAAATTAATTAACTTTCTGACTTAGGATTTACACTAGACTCTACTAAAACGCTAGGACCCACCTAAGACTTTGTCAATAAATTCCACCCTAGCTTTGGGGTTGAGACTAGGGGGAGAAACTTTGCCGAGCATTCGTGTTTAGAAACACAGATAATCAATGAGATGAACAACCTCCAAGGATGAAATTCGTCGCCAAAATAATAGGCTAACATAGGTTGTTACATAATTAAACGGTCGTAGTAGCATCGTTTACATTACAAATTTGCAAAATGGGTTTATAATGACATAATAAGTTGTTGGCTGATAATTCTAATCTTTTAAAACAAATCGGCACAACTGCTTCCTTGAAACTGTGACAAAATGTGTGCAACATGTCTCTCTTGAAAAGTGTGTCACAACTCTTTAAAAGCCCAACTTGGGTCGCTTTCCCTTCATTGTAATGCGTCTCTCTTGCTGTGGGTGTGCAAGAGCGAGTAGCAAAGGGCTTAGGAGTATGTTTCCTGATGATATGGATTTGGATAGCAATGTTGAGTTGGCATTGGCCAACTTGGATATTAGTGAGCCAGTGCTAGAGCCTGTCACTTTTTATGATGATGATACTCTTGAGGGATCATCCTCCACACCAACAGAGGCAGAGATTACATTGGATATAAAGAAGTAGGATGCAAAAGAGAGTAGTTGTGACCGTGATTATCATGTTGATTTTAATGATGGTGATTGATAAGTTGCCTACTACCTTGTAGCTATTTTCTATTTGCTATTTCTATTTGTCATCGGCATTCCTAGACAGGAGTCCTTAGGGCTCAGTACCTATGTAACACATTTTGAATTTGATAACTTAATGAGAAAATTGCATTTTATTGCTAATTTCTTGTCTTTCTCGTATTAGATCATTTATGAATCTGTCACAATTGTATTTGTAAGCATAATGTTACAAATTTACAATATAGAATCTAGATGTATGAATTTGTATCATCAGAGAATTTGTACAAATAGGAAATATCTATCTAGTACTCATTATATATATATATAAAGTGTCCTATATGTCCTATTTTGGGGGTCTACAAGCCCCGTGTCAGACTCTCAAATTTGTGTATCCTGCGGGTCTTGTGTCCCTGTGTCATGTGACTTAGCAAGTTCTCCAAAAACCAGAAAAGGTTTCAGGAGAAAACACCCAAGACAGCTCAATTAAATTAATTAATCGATAATTAAAAAATTCCTAAGTCTAACTTAGGGAAATCAATTAATTAAACGGAATTAATTGAGAAAAGTGAAAATTCTCTAGAAACTCACGCTGGGAATAGAATTCGAATTAGAGATCATAAGCAAAGAGTGAGGAGCAACAGCAGTGTGTTTCGATGGAGTATTCCAGTGTCGGAACAGGGGGCAAAGAAAGGCAGAATTATTCCTTAATGAGTTTGCGCAGGGACTGCGCACGCAACTTCAAAGGGCAATTCGATTTAGCTTCAGAGAAAGTTGATTCAGGTGCCTAAGGCCGAGATAATTTTCTAGAGAGTTGGAGAATCACTTACAACAACCGCAGGTAGGATGTCTCATTCAGAAGCAAATCCAAGGAGTGTTTGTGTGAGGGACTGCACAACATCTGCACAGAGGCCTACCTAAGGGTCTTAGATAGCCAGTTTGAGTGGCCATATTGTTATCGAATTGCTTGTGGAGAAGGAGAAATTTCCCTTAATAATTTTGCCAGTGATTTCTCATGAGAGGTTAGCCAGTTTGGCATCCAGTAATTGTACTCAAATTTTTGTTGTTGAAGAATAATAATAAAACCCTCATCTATTGCACTAGTTTTCCCAAATTGGGTTTTTCCAGTGACTTTTGTCCAAAAATAACAATGTCAATTTTATTGTGTGTGAGCTCTATTTCTCAGTTCCTTTTTTGTTTCCGCAACATATCTAATTTTGGTGAAAATACAATTGTGATTTTATTTGTTGTTTGGCATAGCAAATAAACTACACTTAATAGTAATCAATTAGAAGAATATTTTTCAGTGTTGAAGACAAAGTAAGAGCTCAGTAGCAAAGAAGAAATTTGCAGCTTTGGTGGGAGTCTCTAGGAAAAATTTCTTGGTCTACACAGAGGCCACCCAGGAGTGCGAATTAGTTGAGGCAGGGTTCGGTTTTCAGTTTGCAAGCAACAAAAAATTTTGAAGGCCTCGGTTGCAGCAATTTGCAGGCAATGGTATTCCCAGGAAGCAATTCCGGTGAGCAGATCATAGATTTCATTGAGCAGTTTTGCAATAGCAATTCATCACTGGGTGGAAGAGAGAAAAGCACACACAAAGGAATTTCCATATTTTCCTTTAGGGTTTCTAGATTCAGTTTTCTAGAGGAAATCCAAAATTTCCATTGTAGGAGTAACAGCAAGCAGATATGCGCATTTCAGGGGGTAGTGTGAGTAGCGGAGCAAACAACCAAGCAAAAAAGGGAGGAGATTCTTGTTTATTTTCTTAGTTTTGAGTTTGTAGAAATGGCCTCAACAGGACTTCCAAATCAAGATAGGCTAGATGGAGCCTCAAACTATTGTATCTCAAAAGCCAGAAAGGCTTTCATGCTAGATGAGCATGGTTTGAAGACGTATGCAGAAATGGTTATAGCCATACCTACAGACCCGCAATCGCTAGAGAAATACAATAAGGAGATGGCCAAGGCGAAGTGGTTGATCCTCGATGGAGTTCAAGATCATATAGTCTCACATCTAGCTGGCAAAAATACTGCAAAAGAAATGTGGCATGCAGTTGCTACACTCTTCCAAAATCTTTTGAGAACCAAAAGATGTTCTTAAAAGAGAAGTTGAGTACCACCAAGATGCGTAAGGGTGAAAGAGTCACTCCTTATCTCACTAGAATTCAAAATGTCTGGGATGAGCCTACTGAAGTTGGAGAGACACCTCTCGAGAGGGAGCTGGTGCATACATCTCTCAACGGTTTCACCAAGGAATGGGCCAATTTCGTCCAAGGTATTATTGGACAAGATTAGCTACCGAAATGGGATCGATTGTGGGCCGATTTCACTTCGGAAGAGATGAGGATTGCTCCGAGCGAGAGTAATATAAGTGGTAGTGTCATATCCCCAATAATTAAATTTATATCTAATGAGTATCCCCAATTTTGCAGTTTTGTTTCCTACTCAATTATTTGGCATTTGGACTTAGGAGGTTTGGGTTAGAAGGCTTGGGAATTAAATTTTGCAAAGGAAAAGAAGCCAACTTAGGAAAAGTGGATCAAAAATTAAAAGGGTGAGTTGTAGGGTCCACACAAAGGGGAAATCAAACCCTTCGGAAGAATTCGACCCACATGGAGGGAAAATGCTCAAGGGGGCTCAATTTGGTGGGGCCCACATAAGGAAGAGGAGAGGAGCTACAAAACGCAAAGGAAAAGCTCATTTTTGGGGTTCCTTGTTCATTCATCTAACTTGAGAGTTTGATTGTGTTGATAGCCAAGTGAACCGGTGCTTTGAGCACAGGGATTTCCAAAGGGAAATTGCAACCTCTCTTTCGGTGGACTTCGAGTGCCACCCTAATAGGGAATTTTTGAACTTAGTGGGAGAGAATTTCGTTGGACTTTGCAGGTCAGTTTAGCGTTTCCTTCAACCAGTTCGAACATCCAGGAGGATGCAGGAGCATACTCGTACCACTGAGTTGAGGGAGATTCAAGGGCTATTTTGGCTAGAGAATTTAGCAGAAATTTCACTCAAGTTGGACCAGCAATTGTGGAGAATTTCAGGGCCTAGAGTTGTTTCTTTTGACAGAGTTGATCTCACCATTTTAGGGCCTACCTAGAAGTGTTTATGGGTAGAACTCGTGGGGTTGGATTCATCCCACTTGTGTCGGATTTTGGAAGGGTATTCACTCAATTCTTTCGGAGGGATTTTTTAGGGCATTCCTACAACTGTCTGATGAGGGATAAGTGGCATATTCAGCAATTGTGGGGGACGCAGAAACCTGCCAGGGAGGGCGTAGCACCAAATTTGCATAATTCTGGAAGGAGAGAATGAGCCCAAATCCTTTTTGGGTTTTGTTGGATTGGTGTCAAGGAATATACTCCTAATTTTGCAAAATTTTTGGAGGTGATTTTGACCCTCAAACTTCAGTTCACCTACAACAGTGTTGCAAAAAAATTATGTGTAAAACGTAAAGCCTTGAGAGCCAATTTCGGAGGAGATTTCCAGTTATTCTCACCTGGGTATTTGCTTGCTTCCATAGCAAGCTCAGGTGCACACTTTCCATTCCCATTGTAATCAAATTCCATGGTTTAACAATAAAATGGCTCAGAATCATTGTTGTTGCCCAATGGAGTTTTAATTTGATGTTGGATGTGTTATTTTCAAAATTGGATGGTTGTTCTTATGTTGTAGCCAATGGATGTCTTTGGTATTCTACTGTAAATTTCTATTAGGAATATTACAGTGGTATCAAAGCATGTTCCTGCCCAGTGTGGGGAACAACAGCAGGTGATGCCACCCAGATACCAAGAGGTTGTCTTCTAGAGAGGCCATCGAAGAGGTAGAGGCAAGGGTCGTGGAAGAGAGGAGCACCGGACCCATTTTCTGATAGAGAGGTGGAAAACATAAGGGGGCACATGGAGAACTAGGAGGACAATGACAACCCAGACAGGTAGGTCAGAACCAAATCCTAGAGGAGCTACTGAAAACAAACTAGCAGATGTTGAGGCAGGGGCAACTTATGATGGACACGATGCAGCAAGTGATGGCCTTACACGTGAATGGGAGGCTAGAGGTGGAACCCCAAGGTGATGGGGGTTCCAGAGCAAGGGGAGGAAGTCGTACATATCAGCCCACTCACACCCCTTTGTGTGGCCAGACAAGCTGTCCTATGATGCCTCACTTTGTGGACGAGCCAAAGCAAGAGAGGGAACCCGACCTAGTTGCACATTTGGTCAACTTGGTTGCCTCAAGTATTGATGAGTATGAGGGACAAGACCCCGGGATCAAGAGACTAATGTCCTTTGGGGAATACATTCACCTCAAGGAGAGACGTACCACTGGGGTTGGGATGCACTATAGAGGGGAACAGTCTAGTCAAGAGGTGCAGAAGATAGCGAGGAAGGTCACACTCCCCACTTATGATGGGACAGCCAAGAGTTCAGCCAGGGCATGGGTTCAGAAGCTAGATACTTACTTCCACCTAAACCCCATGAGGGAGACAGACGCAATCTGGTTTGCCACACTACACCTAGAGGGAAATGCACAGGAGTGGTGTTACCACGGGTTGATTACATTGGGGCACATTCACATCACCTGTTACACCGAGTTCACCAAGTGACTGATTGAGAGGTTCGAGAGGAAGGACCCTGAGCTACATTTTAGGGAGTTGGCCCATCCGAGGCAACAAGCAGCGCAAAGGTCTACATTTCAAAGTTCGAGAGGTTGGTCTTGATGGTATCAGATATCTCAAAGGCTCGACTGATTATGTCGTTTGTTGAGGGGCTAGCTGAGCCATTGCATGGTTGGGTAAGCCTTACAAGCCCATGCCCTTATTAGACGCCATTTCCAGGACCCAAGACATGATTGACGTAGTACCCAAGACCAAGGCCTTGGTACCCACCAGACCTACTGCCCCACAGGGGAACCAAGACATTCGCCCACCTCAGAGGGAGAGTGGACATGGCCATTTGGATGAGGAGACTAGGAGGGATCTCAGGAGGAGGAAGCTCTGTTTCACGTGTCAAGATCCTTGGGCACCAAGGCACAAGTGCAACAAGGACAAGGCCCATTACATTGAGGTGCATTCAGATAGTGAGCTAGATGAGGAGGTTGAGCTAGGGGCAGGCCAGGGAGATGAGGGCGCGCAGTCATCAAGGGGAGCACCACCACCACCTCAAGGAGGAGGACCATTTGCTCCATCTAGGGGCGTTCTAGCTTCACTTCGGGGATTTCCAAAGTACTTGACACTGAGGATCAGAGGTATTGTATAGGGGCAACTTGTGTTAGTCCTAGTAAACAGTGGGGCCACCCACAGCTTTATCGATGACTAGATGGTGGAGCGGAGGGCATTCTCACAGAGACATTTGAGGGGTTCTCAATGTTGGTGCCAGGAGACCAGACAATGCAGTGCACGAATTATGTTCCCAGCTTGACTCTAACAATGGGTAGTCCCATAGCGTTTGAGAGCAAGAAATTGCTATCCCATGAGCAGTTGTACTCTATTTACGACAAAGAGATGATGGCAGTGATACATGCACTCGCAAAATTTTGACAATACCTAGAGGACAACCGGTTCAAGGTGAAGACTGACCACAACAGTCTTCAGTTTTTCCTAAAGCAGTAGACCTTGCGGGAGAGGCAACAGAAATGGGTGAGCAAGATACAGGCATACGAATTTGAGATCAAGTATGTCAAGGGCAAGCAAAATGTAGTAGACACCCTTTCATGGAGGCCCGCGACACTCTCTCTGATGGATATCACACAAGACTGGACAGCATAGTTGCTAGTTGATTACTCCAAGAATCAGCATGCATGTGAGGTTTTCGATGGTACTCATGGGGATGACCAATACAAGGTGATGGATGAGATCATATACTACAAGGACAAGATCTATTTAGTGTCGGGGTCGCAATTGAGAGAGAAGATCCTACGTGTTACACATGACTCGCCCATGGCGGGGCACCAGGGGTTGCTTAAGACACACAAGACTGTTAGAGAACATTTCACTTGGCGAGGGCTCAAGGAGGACGTTTTGAGGCATGTGCGAGAGTGCGATGTCTGCCAAAGAAACAAGGTAGAGAACACTCATCCAGTAGGGCTTTTGCAACCTCTACCCATTCCTGAGTGGAAGTGGGAGAGTATAGCGATGGATTTTATCACGGGGTTGCCAGTAGTTTAGGGGAGAGATTACATTTATGTGGTGGTGGACAGGCTGATGAAGTTCGCTCATTTCTTTCCCATTCCGGCCAAGTACTAAGCTTCTCAAGTGGTTGAGTTATTTTTCAAGGAGGTGTTTAAAATTTAAACTTTAGGCAGCAAGGGTTGCCTAAGACTATTGTAAGTGACAGGGATAGCAAGTTCATGATGTTAAAATTTCTAAGTGTGACACATTAGAAATCCCTACTGCAATATCTGGTTTTATTTCTCCTACTTGTTTATTCCATTAACAAGTTATTTATAAATACAAATATTGAAATAAACACAAATGCAACCTTAACTCATATACAAATCAGCAACTGAAATAACTGAGACAAACACACAAGGGACACCGTTATTTTTAGACAATCGTCCCCGGAAAAACCCAATGCGGGAAAATCGATGCAACAGTTTTGAGGGTTTTATTATTATGCAGTATTTCTAAATACAACTAGGGTGCCAGAAATGGCTCACCCAACAGAGAATTTCCTTGGCAAGAGTACCTCTCCTCGGAGACAGATATTCCAGCTGATTAGTCACCGGATGATCGGTCCCACAGCAACTACTGCAGCTCCTTAGCTAGACAATGAAAGTTGCTCCAAGCTTCTCCATTGCTCTGTGTCACTCTGCTAGGGACTGTGTCACCCTCTCAGCTCACCAGCACTCAATCTGCCCCACGAAAATCACCCAACGTTACCTCTTGGCACGAAAATCACCCAGCTCTGCTAGCCTCTGCGTCAGCCTCACCAGGATCTGCGTTGTCTCTCTAGCACTATTTCTGCATCTCTATTATGTATTCTCGGCCTCGTGCCGAACTGCCCCTCGCAGCAACAAATCACTAGTCAATTCTCTCAGCGAAACCCCGCTCCAAAAAATCGAACTGACTGATCAAATTGGTGGGTCTCCAACTGACCCTCAAGCCTCATCTTATACTTTTCCTGTTGAGTCTTCAACAGCCGATATTAAGTGCCTAATCAACGGCTAAGATTAGATTTGGCTTGATCCATGTCATTTAGAACATTCTCACCAACCAAGTGGAATTTCCCCAAACGATTTATGGGTCTTGGAGATCTTATGTGCCTTACCCTCTCCACCAATTTTCATGGCTAGAGCACATCCAATGCTACCACAAATCAACACTCCCTCTTAGCGAGGAAAGTGCTCTAGTAATGCTACACCACTGAAACATCACACTGATCCTTCGCATCGGTACCTGTGTTGATGCTTGACCTGCTGCCTCACATCATCTGCATTGTTGCTTCCTGTATTGTTGCCCATGACACTGCAACTACCACTGCTACATCTGTACTGCAACTCCCTCTCGATATGTTGGCCATGCTGCCCCTAGCACTGCCACTTCTAAATGTTGCACTGCAACTCAATTACTGAGAAGTAGGTAACTGACTTCTCCCAAATACTGACATTCCAGTCAGTCTGGAAGCCTCATGAAACTGAAGTTGCCTCTGCTACTATTTTGTGCTCCCTCTGTTGCCACTACGTTATTGCGTACACCTCTATGCCTCTTACACTGTTGCAACCTCCACTCTGTAGTCTCAGATTTCTACACCCAAGCACTGCCTTGCTGCTCCACTACACTTTGCTCCACCCAACATTTGTCATTCTGCTATTGTCGTTAAGGGCTCCCGTAGTCGGATATGATCCAAGAGTTTGAGCAGCTCCAGGATCCTGCCACTAGTTTGTAGTCCTTCTGACCAACTCGATGTCTCCCCACCTCTTCTCTAGAGGTGCATGAGCACTCATGGCACAGTCGTTATGAGTCTCAACCTCTTTCTCTGCCTTAGCCAGAGCAGCCTTAGAATCGGAAGCCTCTCCCTTGTTTTTCTTCCTGGGACACTAGGATGCATAATGTCCCAGCTCCCCACAATGGAAGCACTTCACCTTGGAGATGTCCTTCTTCTTCCTCTTCCCTTGTTGTCCCGCAGATGCTAGAGCCACATCCTCCTCCTCCTCTTTCTTGATTCGACTTCCCTTGCCACTACTCCTCGCCTTAGTCAACCTCTTGATCTCTTCTTGGCGAAGAGCTGCCCACATCTCCTCCCAACCTAGAAGAGTAGCCCTGCCCAAAATACTTTGGACAAATGTCTCCCACTCCTCGGAGACTGCATTCAGGGCAGTCCTAACCATAAATTCTAGATCCAGTGTAGACCCCACTGAAGTAAGCTGGTCATGAATCTCCTACAACCTGAGAAGGAATGGATCTATCTGCTCTCCCTTTTGCCTCTAATACAACCGCAGTTGATTTTCCAATAGTATATTCCGCTGCATGGAAGTGCCTTGATACAAAGTCGTCAAAGTATCCCAAATCTCCTTTGTTGTGTTCTTTTCAGCAACATATGATATGACATGATCTTTGACCCCGTCTAGGATCATGCACTTCACCCTCGCCATTGCATACTCATACTTCTCATTCTCAACTAGGTCAACTGGGATAGCCACGGTTCTCAAGGCAAAGTCCTTGATGCAATATTGATCCAAGAGTGCCAGGATCTTGGCCTTCAAGATGACAAAGTTGGAAGCCTCATCCAACCTGTCCTGATCCCTCTGTCCATTCACTGCCATTTCAGCTCCTCTTCTGGACTCCCTCTGAGATTCGACTTCCCTCCTGGAAATCTCCCTCTAAGTCATGATTTCCCTCCTGGAAATCCTCTGGCCATCTGTCGAATCGCTCCTCTCCAATCGTCCTCGCAACTACAACTCAGATCTAGATTTCTTGGCTAGAAATCCGTCAAGGTAGCGACTCCCTCTACCTTTGTTCTGTCTCCTTAGGTATTGTTTGCACTGACAGAAACAGCATCCCACCAGCGCTTCAAATCACACTCTACACACAGCTCCCCAAGCCCCAACAACTGAAGAAATTGAGCCTATTAGGCTCTGCGCAATCCTGGCTAAGAAAGATGACTAGGCATTGTGTAGGTCTGATCTGCCCTTCTCTGCTTCTGCGCTGACCCTCTTCCTGGCTCAAAATGATGACGCAGGCCCTTTGCGTCACTTCTTCTTTGTTGCTTCTGCTCTGGAACAGCGTTGTCTCTTGGGACATCTACTACTGCTACAAATTCTTCAGATTATTGTTGGTGCCTTTAGTTGTCCTGTGATCTACAATGCTCTAATACCATGTGAAATTTCTAAGTCTGACACATTATAAATCCCTACTGCATTATCTAGTTTAATTTCTCCTACTTGTTTATTCCATTAACGAGTTATTTATAAATATAAATACTAAAATAAACACAAATGCAACCTTAACTCATGTACAGATCAGCAACTGAAATAACTGAGACAAACACACAAGGGACACATTTATTTTTGGACAATCGTCCTCGGAAAAATCAGTGCAACAGTTCTGAGGGTTTTATTATTATGCAATATTTCTGAATACAACTAGGGTGCCATAAATGGCTCACCCAACAAAGAATTTCCTTAGTAGCAGTACCTCTCCTCGGAGACAGATATTCTAGCTGATCAGTCAGCGGATGATCGATCCCACAGCAACTACGCAACTCCTTAGCTGGACAGCGAAAGCTGCTCCAAGCTTCTCCATTGCTCTGTGTCAATTTGCTAGGGACTATGTCACCCTCTCAACTCACCAGCACTCAATCTGCCCCACGAAAATCACCCAGTGCTGCCTCTTGGCCCTGCGTCAGCTCTGTTAGGCTACTAGCCTCTGCGCAGCTACTGATGCCTCTGTGTCAACCTCACTAGGCTTTGCGTTGTCTCTCTGGCACCATCTCTGCCTCTTTGTTACGTATTCTTAGCCTCGTGCCGAACTGCCCCTCGCTTCAACAGATCACTAGCTCGATTCTCTCAGCAAAACCCCGCTCCAGAAAATCAAACTGACTGATCAATTTGTTGTGTCTCCAACCGACCCTCAAGCCTCCTCTTATACTTTTCCTGTTAAGTCTTCAACGGCCGAGATTAAGTCCCTAATCAACGGTTAAAGATTAGATTTGACTTGATCCATGTCATTTAGAACATTCTCACCCAGTTTTATATTAATACCCATTAATATTTTAATTTTCCTAAGTTTAGACTTAGGAACCCCATTAAAAATATTAATTATTTTAATCTCTCTCCAACCAGGTGGAATTTGCCCAAACGATTTCTGGGTCTTGGAGATCTTATGTGCCTTAGCCTCTCCACCAATTTTCATAGCTAGAGCACATCCAATGCTACCACAAATCAACACATGAGTGGATTCTGGCAGGAGCTTCTTTGCTTAGAAGGTACTGAGCTCACACCTAATACGAGTTACCATCCTCAGACAGACAACCAGACAGAGGTCATGAAGAAATCGTTGGAGGGCTACCTACGCAACTATGTGACCGGGTAGCAAAGAGCATGGGTGAAGTGGTTGTACCTCCGGGAGTACTGCTACAACACCACGTACCATATGTCCATAGGTATGATGCCCTTTTGTGCTCTTTACAGTTATAATGCACTAACATTTGTTGATGTGATCTTTGGAGACAGCAGGGCCCAAGGGGCAAAGGATTGGATGTAGGAAAGCCAAGATATCCTTACAGCTCTTAAGGATAATTTACAGACTACCTAAAACCAGCAAAAATTGTATGCAAACAAGGGTCGAGTGGAGAGGCAATTTGAGGGGGGTGACTTGGTATTTTTGAGGTTGCATCCTTATAACCAACCTACGATCAAGCAGAAGGGAGCGAAAAATCTCAAGCCTCGTTTTTACGAGCTATACAAGGTGACCAGGAGGGTAGGTGAGGTAGTGTATGAGTTGGAGCTTCCCATCGGGAGCAACATGCACAACGTCTTCCATGTTTCTTGCCTGAAGAAGGCTCCACGACAGCATGTGACAGCTACCACCTCTAGACGATGAGGAGCATTTGGTTTTGACTCCAAACACCATCTTGCAAGAGAGGGAAAGGAGGCTCAGGAGTAGAATTATCAAAGACTACCTAGTGAGATGGAAGGATTTACCAGAAGAGGATGCCACATGGGAAGGAGAACAAATTTTGCAGCATCCGGCACTTCAATTGCTTGAGGGCAAGCAACATTAGGGAGGGGAGCACTGTCATGTCCCCAATAATTAAATTTATCTAAGGAGTATCCCAATTTTTCAGTTTTGTTACCTACTCAATGATTTTGGCATTTGAACTTAGGTGTTTGGGTTAGAAGGCTTGGGAATTAAATTTTGCAAAGGAAAAGAAGGCAACTTAGGCAAAGTGGGTCAAAAATTAAAAGGGTGAGTTATGGGGGCCACACCAAAGGGGAAATCAAACCTTTAGGAGGAATTCGACCCACATGGAGGGGGCTCGACTTGTTGGGGACCAAATGAGGAAGAGGAGAGCAGCTACAAAAGGCAAAGGCAAGCTTATTTTTGGGGTTCCTTGTTCATTCATCTAACTTGAGAGTTTGCTTGTGTTGATAGCCAAATCAACCGATTCAGCCAGTTCGAACTTCCAAGAGGATGCAGGAGCAAAGTTGTACCACTGAGTTGACGGAGATTCAAGGGCCAAAAATTAGCAGAAATTTCACTCAGGTTGGACCAACAATTGTGGAGAATTTCAGGGCCTGAAGTTGCTTCTTTTGAGAGAGTTGAACTCACCATTTTAGGGCCTAGGTGGTAGTGTTTTTGGGCAAAATTTGTGGAGCTGGATTCATCCCACTTGTGTCGGATTTTGGAAGGGAATTCACTCGATTATTCCAGAGGGAATTTTCAGGGCATTCCTACAGCTTTTTGAGGAGGAATAAGTGGCATATTCAGCATTCTTGGTTGTCGGGGACGCAAAAATTCTCGGGGACGCAGAAACCTACCAAGGAGGGCATAGCACCAAATTTGGGTAATTCCGAGAGGTCGGAATTAGCCCAAATCCTTTATGGGTTTTGTTGGGCTGATCTCAAGGAGTATACTCCTAATTTTGCAGAATTTTGGGGGTGATTTGGGCCCTCAAACTTCAGTTCACCTACAACAACAGTGCAGAAATTTTCTGGGTAAAACGTGCAACCTTGAGGAGCCATTTTGGGAGGAGATTTCCCGCTATTCTCACCTGGGTATTTGTTTTCTTCCATATCAAGCTCAGGTGCACACTTTCCATTCCCATTGTAATCAAATTCCATGGTTTATCAATAAAATGGCTCAGAATCATTGTTGTTGCCCAATGGAGTTTTAATTTGTTATTGCATGTGTTATTTTTAGAATTATATGGTTGTTCTTATGTTGTAGCTAGTGCATGTCTTTGGTATTTTACTGTAAATTTCAACTGGGAATATTACAAGTAGTAGCAGCAAAAAAGGAACGAAGAGTGTGAAAGATGCAGAGAATGTATCCCTTGCATTAAAGGGGAAGGCAAGAAAACATCCCAGTCAGCTGAAGCAAAGAAGAAAGATTTGTCGAGGATCAAGTGTTTCAGATGTGGTCAATTTGGTCACTACAATGCCCAGTGTCCGAAGAAGAAGGACAAGAAGGAGAAGCAGGAGCAGGCAACAGCTTCGACAGAGATCGATAATTTGTCCAATAGGTTGGAGGACTAATTCGCATTGTCTGCAGCTATACCTCTAGGAAAGAAGTGGGGAGACCTTGAACATTAGTCACTAGAGTTGCAGAGAATCGGGCAAGATTGATGGAAGAGGAGCAACAGCAGTTGGATCATTGCCCTTGCTATAGGGGCCCACAGTTTTCAGTAGCAAATGATCAGTGTCAAAGGGCCCACCCTAGAGTAATTTTTAGAATTGCGTGATGGCATCATCGTTCACCCCCTTATACATGAATGCACTCCCTCAGTATCCCTTTGGGACAGCTTCGGATCAATTCTCGTTGACTCTAGATAGAGACAAACCACCACATACCTCAATTTGATAGGATCTAACATGTGTGCCACCTTTAGAAGCCGAAGACAGAGATGCACCTTATTTTACAGTGTCCCCAATCCTGAGGACACTATCATTGCCTTTATAGGGACTCAAGGAGCTCCCTCTCTACTATCTCTTTGTATCAAGACTAAAGATGCTTAGCCCTCTTCAATAGAGAAATATTTTGCCACAAATCTTAGCTCCTGCAAACCATGCCTTGCCTTGAGATGACCAAAATGATCACCTGATACTTCCCTATCAACCTATCAGATCAAAGCAACAAATGGTAGGCAGACTTCCAGAGTGCACTACACAACATAATGTTGAGACCCCAAGTTTCTCCTCCCCCTCCACCTTAGGGAGGCCAATTGTTCTTATCGAGAGCAGCTCATATATATTGGTGCATATAGCAAGCAACACATTCTCAATGTGCCAGAGAAATCAGCTCCAAGCAGTCACAGAGTAGAGTACCTCCCGCCCGTCAAACTATCTCCCAACCCCAGACAAGCAACCAAAGATCCATTTGGAGTTTCCTTCTTCCAACCTCAGATGTTAGGAGTATCCCTCACTCGTACACCCCCCTTGATCATAAAACCACACCCTCCAATGTTTCTAGAGGACTCCGACAATAAGTTAGTCCCTTATTCTCCCCCTTCACCTTAGGCCATTAGACTTGGGAGATCTTGACATCATCAGCTTCATCGTCTGATCTCTCACACTCTCTCTCTCCTGACAAGTTCTTAAGTTGCTCAAACTCACTTGGTATTTTATAACACCATGGCTTTGTCACAGTTTTATACATTTATACATGCGTTCAGACGTTATACCTTTGTAGGTTTCTTTCTTTATATTACTTTTGACATTTCTACGAGTTGCTTGCACTCCTACTTTGTATTAACACTGGTCGTACTCTTCAGACCCATTGACCTACTTTTGCAGTCATTTTTTGGACATTAATATAATTATCTTATCTTATCTATCTTATAGGTCTTGAGCCATGAAGAATCTAGTTTATCCTGGTACCATCCTTGAAATGACAGAAAACTAATGGATCTCTTTGAGATATGCATTTCACAATGGCACACACACACACACACACACACACACACACACACACACTATATATATATATAATGCTCCTGGAAGCTTTTGAGAGTTGGTGCTTTGCACTCCCAAAAGCATAGATCCAAATGTTCACTCAAAGCAGAAGTTGATGTTTATCAAAAGATATCTTTTGTGTGATTTTAGCAGAAGTTGATGTTTATCAAAGATATCTTTTGTGTGATTTTAGCTGCTGATAAAAATATTCAGACTCAATCTCCCTTTTTAGTCGAAAGCTAGCTTTAAGTATGAAATACTTACACAAGGCATAACTGGATTGTTCCATCCTGCATGAAATGTAAATGATTTATTCTGGAAAAAGATGTTTATAATTATATATGTGTGTATATCCACGATCACAGATAATAGTGCACTTCAAAAGCATGAGATGGGAAAGAACAATAACAGATAAAGTATAAATTGTTGCCACAAAATTGAGTGAACTTACTGGTAGCGCACAGGACATAGAAGTTCTGAAGGATGATATGCTGCCTTGTATCTCATTTTTGGACAAGAATGAATGTAGTAACCAAGATAATAGTACTGAAGAGTGGGGCAGTGCTTTTGTGCCTCTTGCACCCATTTTATTTCCTCTAGCGCCGAATATTTCCCAAGTGATAAAAAGGCCAAATCTGGATCCCAAAACATGTACTTACTTGAAAGGCATCTTGGTAATATATCAACCACACCAACAGCAACCAATTTGCCATCAATCAAATACTGCTGGTGAAATGAGCCAAAGCCACAGGGAGGAGTGAGGTTGTCATTCCCTGGTGGAACAAAAATGAGAGGGGTTTCTACAAGGAATCTTATGTAAGAACTTTTATGGACATCCTCTGGTTTATCATTATGCACTCTTATTTGATACTTCTTGTACAAGGCAAACTCTCTACGATTAAATACTGATCTTTTCATACGGATTTCCAGCTTGTGTTTTTCATGATGCTCACGATTTTTATTATTATCAAAAGCTTTGTCTCTTTTACAATCACCTCTAGTTTTCCTTGTAGATAACATATCACATTCCTTCACTGGAAAAGCTTCACCATGAGAGTTCTGCACTGAATTTTCTGGTCCATTGAGGGACATGAAATTGAGATGGCCATTACAGGCTTTTACATGTAAACCTAAACGTCCTTCAGACATTTCTAGCTTGGAAGCTAATTTCTCTGCTATTACTATGGGAGAAACACCAAGTGATGTTTCTTTGTGACCTTTGACTTCTAGAGAAATGTCACGTGCACTCTTTGTGTTTCCTATCACCAGCTTGCGGTTCACAACAGCTGCAATTTGAAATGAAACACTGCTTGTGTATTCTAAGTCTCTACAAACTCCCTTCAATTTTTTCTTCATATCAGCTGCCACTATTTTCAAAGCTGCTCGGGGAAAGATAATGTCAGCAGGTAATTCTCCAATTTCAACACAAACCTTGACAGCATCATCAATTTTGCTTGATATTATTTTTGCAGTACCATCCACTTCAGCTGTCTTTGAATTTCCAGTTTTACATGATGCCTTACTAGATGCAGAAATCTCTGGCACTTCTATAGTTGCAAACATATTTTCCATAGAGCTAGATGACCTTCTAGAGTTAATGTTATCTTCCTTTTGTATGTTTCCTACAGTCCTGGATCCATCATAAGTGCCATCCAAATACCTGCAAGATTTAGTTATCACAAATTACTTTATTTGGCAGTAAACAGGACAAGTTCTATGATAGTTAACAATATCAACATGGTTGGAAAGGAAAAAGAATGCTATACAAAGCAGTAGTATCTCACTAAACTAGTCTCAGGAACATTATAACTGTGGATTTACTTTAAAATGAATCTTGCATGTAACCTTGTAAACTTCAAATATACCTCTGAATCCGCCGCTGGACACGTTTTTGCTCTTTTGTTGGAACAAACGCATCTACCTTGAGACGAATAGTGTAAGAGGGGCAGCATGTTCTTTCCATTTCAGGTTTGTAAAGAAGCTTTCCAGATCTTCTCCAGCCACGGTCAAGAAGGTCTATATAGACAGGTTTGATTGAACAATGTGATATGAAAATGCATTTTAAATTTCATAAAGATGGTGGCAATCAAACAAACCATAAAATTTTAATTGTTTCTGTATCATGCAATTTCATATTGAATATTTTTCACATATCATACTGTAAATTAAAAGGAAAAATAGTGCCAGAGCTCCATTTCAAGAAGCACAAATTTTGACCTCACCATTACATTTAAGCTTCAATGCCTTCATGCCTGAACAGCTAGGAACTCAAAAACACTTGACAGTCCATGTTTAGGAGACATTTTCTTCTAGAAACAAAACCACACCTATAAAATGTTCCTTGTAATTTAAGGTATGAAGCCTCACAGATTGTTTGATAATGCAATTTCTGGATTCAATAATGGTTCTGGGAATAAGAAACTTCAAAAATTACAAGTATAACAGCAGCAATCAAAGTGCCACATTCAGGACAATGTACCTTTGATATTTATATGTATAGAATAGTTTGGACAGCAGAGTAGATTAATTCAGTCATATAACAATTATCCATAATGTTATTCAATCACCAACCATCAACCATGGTGAATCACAATGCATGCATCTCCCTTAAACTCTATAGATACAGTAAAATATTCACCTCCAAGTTCCAAAAAGCCTGATATGTTCAACAAACTATTATAAAAGCATTAATGAAGTCCATCAAGACTGAATGCTAAGTACTTATGCTTGAGATTTAATTTATTATGTAACCATTTAATTTGCTCAAGTGTAACAATCAAAACTAAATAGTAATAAAAGCTTTTCAAAATATATAGTTCATAGACTGTAAATCATAGATGATCAAGATCTGCTCGTTAACCCTCTCTGCTCACCCTTAAAGGCACATAACCAGATCTGGTTGATAAGTCTGATAGGTAAAACCCACTGATCTAATTGAAAGAGAGTATCAAGAGAAGGGTAAATCCAGGGGTGGAATCTAATTGATTTATGTATTTGCATTTTGATTATACGTTATAAACAAATATTAACTTCCTCGATGCTCCTGCATTAGTGTCTAATGTTTTCCCTCCTATCTGCCATATATAAAGAGAGCCATGTGATATATCATTGTTTATACCAGGGGTCTGGAAGTGGATGGTCACTTGCTACCTTCTTCTGATATTCTGATAAGAAGTTTCTAGCTGTCTACATATGCGGAGAATGTAATGTCCTAGTGTAATTTTAGCACTTAGGGTTCCTAGGGTTCCAATCAAACAGAATATTATATGATAAAACTTCACGTTTATTTATTTAACAGTAGGCATCGTTGAATAACATCAATATTTCCAACAGCGAGTAATACCTTCAACAGCAATATAGGTCTTCAATGGAAACAAATTGACTTCGGGCTGACTGCCCAACAAAACAGTGATTGTATCCAACCAGGAATTCCACCAGTACTGTTTGCAATGTCACAAGCTAATAAATCAATATGCAACTGTACTTTGCTATATTGTCCAATCTAGTGTTGCACGAAGCGCCCCCCCCCCCCCCTGTTCCAAGCCCTGAAGCGCGTCCCGTACGGAAGCGCCTAGGAAGCTTGCTTCGGCTTTTTAAGCCGCTTCCTGGAAATTTGGAAGTGCCGCTTCCATGCCTCCGAAGCGCGCTTCGTACGGCACTTCGGGCCTCAGAAGCGTGGCACTTCGAAGGTGGAAGCGTACGCTTCAGGCAAGAAGGCCGCGCGCAAAGGAAAAATACTTTTTTTTTATTTTTTTTTTAAGTTATCTTAACTTAGCATAAAGTGGGTGGGTTAGGGTGACGTTAGAGTGAGGTTAAGGTGAGGAATGAAAAGAATAAAGCCCCCATTCATTCCTCATTTTCTCACTTTGAGTTTATGAGAGTTGGAGAAGAGAAGAGCGAAGAGGAGAAGAGAGGAAACGAGAGGAGAAGAGAGGAGAGCTTGGAGGAGTGACGAAGGAGGAGCTAGGAGAAGGAGGAGGAGCTTGGAGCAAGAGCTTGGAGGACTTCATCTACAAGAGCTAAAGAGGTAAGTTCAAACCCCAAACTCCCTTATTTTTTTGACAATT
>APFE030022023.1:194091-250717 GCA_000404065.3 Pinus taeda
AAAATATAAATATATATATATAGCAGACGCTTCCGCGGACGCTTCGCTTCCTAGATTTTTGGAAAATGACGCTTCGGCATCCCCGCTTCCAAAAAACGCTTCCGCTTCGCTCCCGCTTCGTGCAACCTTGGTCCAATCTAAGTGTTACTTACTACTTTACTATCTATTGTATGTTACTGCATCAAGGTCTAGTTTGTCCTGGAGATGCCCACAGACCTGAAGATATAATGGTTGGCCTCAAGAACGCTGCATGGACTGGTGGCCGAAACTGCAGCAGTTCGGTCACTCTGTTCAGGGTTAGATGCAGCCCAAAAGGCTGATTTCTGGCTTAGATCGTTGGACGCTCAACTCCTGAATATTGTTGCAATGATATCCTTGGGATTGTAACCACCAGATTCCAGAATTCCACATTCGTCCTTGGGTAGGGTTACCCTACGATGGCTGACCTCAGCCCTAGAAGTGCCGAGTATACTTCGTTATCTTGAGAACAGGCCTTTGTTGACTCGACTATTCTGCTGATTGTAGTGATGCCTGGAATGAGTCTCAACTAAGCCTTTGTTGTCTTTTCATAAAATTCAAACAGCCTCCTACTTAAGCCGCAGAATGAATCTCTTCTGCCCTTCAACTGACCACAGACTGAACCCTTATTCAATGGAAGAACAGGCAATTGACAGGGGGAAGTTTTGTTCCCGAAATTAGGGCCTCGCTATCCTCAATTTGCTTTTGATGTTCTCAGATTTGTCCTCCAAGCAAGCTGCAAATACTACTATACCTAGCAAGCCTTAGACCGAATCTTCCAAGTTGAACAGAGGAGGTCTCAATGTGCCAAAATCAAACCAGAACCGCTCCAAGAAAATGTCGTACTCGAAGAAGGAAAATACGTGTCTAGGTAGGGTGGATCAGCTCCACTGAAACTAGACAAAGGATTAGCTAGGGTGGGATCACTTCCAGTTCCACCGAAACTAATCAAGAAGAAGGGGTCTTAAAACCCTTCGAGCATCAGCTCAAGAAAACAAAGATATCCAATCCAAATCAATGATGAAAAGTGATTCTAACTCCTTTATTTATAGGTTTCCTTGTGGGGTTTTCTCAAATACGAGGGGTTGCAAATGCAACCCCCAATTTGGACTTTTTGCCCCATCTACCGCAAAATTTACCCAATGTTTCCGCAAACATTGGATACTTGGGTTTTCCCCTCTATCAATAACTATAGCCTATGGAGTTGGATAGGCTGCTTCGTCTTTCCTTGGAAAATTAGTCAATATGGGACATTACGGTCCCCCCCTCTCAACATTGCTTGTCCTCAAGCAATTGCAAGTCTAGGTGTTGCATGATTGTTTCTTCAATTTTTAAGAATAAAAGAGTTCCTTCAGTCCTTATTGCTGCCATATCGGCACCCCCTTTTTCTTCCTGCACCCCAATAATCATACTGCTGATTGACGATGTCATCATGCAATAATTGTTGCTTATACCTTCCAAATCATAGGTGAGTTCTGGGCGAAAAGTATAGGTGTGTAAGTTCTATGTCAGCCGAAGTTTCTCCTCTCATCATAGTAGCAGACTCCAATAACTTTAGAAAAAGCATGAACGAAATTGATCCCCCTTTTAGTGGTAATAAGCTTACAATAAACTACAGAGGCTGTCCATATTTTTCTGCTGTCTTCACTTCATTTGGAGGGGACCCCTTTCCATCTTTTAATGTGTTGTCTTCTATGCATGTTTGGCCGTTTAATAACCTCTTCTTTGTGCAAGTGAAAGGCCCATCAACCTGTGAGGGATCAATGACAATACAGCTCCATGCAACTTTGCAATCACTTGACCATGGTAAGAGTGATTTGGCAGTGTGTAGTGCAGTCATGACATTTTTCCCAACTTGAAGTAAACTGAAAAACACTTCCAGCTCTCCCCTTTTTGTAACTTCTGTTATCCCAATATATTTTGCAACGAAGGGACTGTAGTAACACTGTAAGTATTAAGTGCAGCAAAGATGGCATAACAGAATTTGGCTCTTAGCTCAAATGCATGAGGTCCTCCTGGCAAATTAGGAGGGTCAGCTTCACACTCCTATACCAATCCTTGTAAGCAGTGGCTTAAGATAGAAAATATGTAGAGATAAAACTTCACGTTTATGATATTTTGTTACCACATACCTCTTTCCATGCTTTTTATAGTGCTTCTTACAATTAACATGTCTTGT
This sequence comes from Pinus taeda, assembly GCA_000404065.3. NCBI lineage: Eukaryota > Viridiplantae > Streptophyta > Pinopsida > Pinales > Pinaceae > Pinus > Pinus taeda. Next base: position 196,289 of record APFE030022023.1, read on the forward strand.
GTTCCCCTTTTTAATATTTATAAGATTGTCATGAACCTCAGGAGAATTTGTTGCTGCAATCTGATTGACTTCCTTTTCACCAGTCTTTAGCCTGCCTTTGTTAAATGTCTGCTCCATATTTGTGCTGTTCCTGATTGGAGGGTGAGGCTTCAATGTAAAAGGGCTTAAATTTTTAACATTATCATGAAATGACTCAGGATGTTTGAGAGTGGTTCCAACCTCAATGGATTTCATATGGAGAGTATAATTTTAGATCTCACTCAAAATCTAGCAGACTTTAACAGTTTTTCAGGATTTGAAGATTGGGGATTGTAATGTTTCCATTGGATTTTGTCATGTACGAGGGTATGGAACTAGTATATAATCAGGAGAACCAAGCCCTCTATGTACTTTGATGTTAATGGCATTGGTTGACGATATCCTCTATCATGACTCTACTAAAAATGTACCCATAATGCAAACAAAATCTTGACTTGACATGCTATGTTTTTTCTATCTTATTTTAATGCTTAGAAGGCTATATTGATGATGAAGATCCCAATATAGGCAACGACTTTGATGATATCTGTGAAGCAGGGGTACCCGAACCCACAGGTGGGGTTCTCGTACCCATACCCAATTTGCGCACCTAAGCACTAGAAACTGGTTTGGGTTCTTCTCAAATGCATCCTTCAAAAACTAGTTCAGGTATGGAGAACTCGATACTCTGGAAATTAAACCTGGGTTCTTTCTTTGTGATGGGTACTTGGTACCCCGTGATAGGTTCTTTGTACACAGATGATGTTGCATGTGTGGGCAAGGAGATACGACCAGATCGTCTTATTGAGCTACCTCCAATTGCTATGGATGAGCAGGAGCCTCCGGATGAGAGTGATCTATCCCTAGGGAGCATGTTGACTAACTCTACTAAAAATGGCATGGGTTATCGAAATCCTCTATCATGACTCTACTAAAAATGTTCTCATAACTCAAAGAAAATCTTGACTTGACATGCTATGCTTTTTCTATCTTATTTTAATGCTTAGAGGGTTATATTGATGATGAAGATCCCAATATAGGCAATGACTTTGATAATATTTGTGAAGCAGGGGTACCTGAACCCATAGGTGGGGTTCTTGTACCCATACCTGATTTGTGCACCTAAGCACCAGAAACCGGTTTGGGTTCCTCTCAAATGCATATTTCAGAAACCGGTTCAGGTATGGAGAACTCGATACTTTGAAAACTAAAATTGGGTTCCTTCTTTGTGATGGGTACTTGGTACCCCATGACTGGTTCTTAGTACATAGATGATGTTGCATGTGTGGGCGAGGAGATAGAACTAGATAGTCTTATTGAGCTACCTCTAGCTACTATAGATGAGCAAGAGCCTCTAGATGAGAGTGATCTCTCCCTAGAGAGCCTGTTGACTGATGAGATCAATGATGTTGATCATGATGGCATGGATGTTGATGAGTGATGACATGGCTTGAGGAAGCCAAATCAATTATCTTGAGACTTGTTCATTGTTCAATTTCACTTATTTTTGGAATTTTCTATTTCATGTGTGGAAATGCCTTAAGGCAAATTTTGAATTTAGTATGACAATTGAGTCATTGACACTTGGACATAATATATATATATCTATTATCATGATTCATATCTCTTTGCTTGATATTAAATTTGAAATTTCAATGTGAATGTTCAATGTTTTATTTTCCTTATTGTAAATTGGAAGATTTCAAAATTGAAAATTCATAATTTGAATTTCATAACTCAAATTTCATATATATTATAATTTATGTAATAAATAACATATTAATAAACTATAATATAATATATACTCTCGATGAACCCATGCACTCTGTTTCAAAAAGTGGTGTAACCATCCCTGTACCAGTACCCGAACCCATGTTTCCTAGCAACTTAGGATGATATGTAGGTATTTGTCGTAGCATGATTTTTTTTGGATGTTAGAGGCCATATAGAGCCTATTTGTTGATGTATTTTCGATTTAGAGATGTATTGCACTCAATGCTAATTTGGTTATGTTATGAATATAATAATGTAAAAATAATAAATATAGATAATAGATAATAAACATAATACTATGTAAATAAGTAATAATTAGTTAAATAGAGGCATGTCTAAGGAGACATGACCGTTCATAAAGGGACACCTGCTTGGTATATAAGCAAGCCCTTCACTGTCAATTGTATCATCATTCTTATTCATACATTTAATATATAATCTTGTGTCTCAATGGAGATTTACATATTCCAAGTCTTCTGGAGTATTTAACTTGAAGAACGAACTTTGTTCGTACCATTGATATCAAAGTTGTTTGATCCTCTCGCTGCTCAATCGCTGCACAGAGCCAATATGATTCGGCCTTTGGCCATCAACATTCTATCAACCTTGTTGCCGTGCAATTCTAGCGTTTCGCTACACAGAATTTAAAGCTTTTCCATTCTGCAATCTTAGGCTTTTAGCCACTAAAATTTAAAAAAAAAAAAAACAAACAAACAAACAAATTAAAAAAGAAAAGAACAAAAAAAAAATCATATATTACCAAAAACAAAATTCAAGATAAAGACCTGGAAAAAAAATTTGAAAAAGAAATACAAAAAGACAATTTAAAAAAGAAGCAAGAAAATATATATTATAAGAAACAAATTATATATATAAGGGAAAAAAGAGTAAAAAAAACAATTAAAAAATCATAAAAATAATAATTGAAATTAAAAAAGGGAAAAATGGAAGCAACAACCACCACCTGTAACTACTACCATACATTCACGCTACCATTTGTTCAAGTTGTCATCGACCACAATGTCGATAGTCACCACCATCGCTGTGACATTGTTTCGACTCACTACCTGCAGTACATACAGCATACTCTATTACTGGACAATCGTCGACCATATTGCTTACACACACTGCAAATTCAAGACATTCGTAAAATATAATCAATCGCTAGAATCCTATCAGCGCATATATGTATTGGTGTTCGAAGTTGTGTTTCTTAATCACTGACACCGTAAAGTGGTCAGCCGCACAACCTTGTAAATTTCAAGTCGTGAGACGATCTATGTTAATTTGTCGAAAACCCAAGTTGTAACAGGAACCCACATTTCTACTTTAAAATAAAAAGAAACATTGGTCAATGATTTATTTGGTCGTGACCATTATTACTGTGAGAAGACTTGACTTGAGGGTGACGACATCACAGAAAATCCAACTATTATTCCACCATTGTCGTAACAATAATTTATATAAAGACAACATAATCAATAATATATAAACCAAATTTGAAAAAGTTGGACCACCATTATATTAATTAGTGAAACACCACTCGTTTGAAACCCGCGGGTAAGGGCAGGTCTATGCTTGGGCTGGGTCACCCACATAGAACCCGTGATCTAGACTCGGACCTGGCGAGTTTTCTATAAGACCTGGCTACCCACATCAAACCCATAAGTAGCCCATCAGACCCTTATCGGACCCGTATAGGACCCGTCGGGCATGAAAACCCACAAACTGTCCAAAATTTCGATTTTTATTTTTTCTTTTTTCTTTTTTGGAAATGAGGTGGAAGAAAAAGGAAACTGGAGGGAACAAAATGTTTTATAAGCACCTCTCTCCCTTCCATTTCTCATTCACTTGTCATTTGATTGTTTGGCTAATTTATGTGAGTGTTGAGAGTGAAGCTAAAGGAGCGTGAAGGAGTTGTTGGAGGAGGCTAAAGGAGGCTTCATCAGATCAGACTAAGCTTCAAATAGACTTCATGAACCTAGTTAGAATGTTTTCCATGTGTTCATTTTTTTTATGTTTGCAAATTTTTTTTATGTTTGGGGCTGCTTGTGGCTGAGATTCTCAGCCACACAACAGCCCTGTGTAGCTGAGAAACTCAGCCACACAACCAAAAAACTTTGCAAATTAAAAAAAAATGGACCCAAAAAAAAAAAAAAAATTCTTCCAGATTTTATCACCATGCCACCAAATGCTTTCAGATAGTCTCGTGATCCGGCATGGGCACATGGTCAACGAATGTTAGTAATGACCACAATATCAAGTGCAATTATTGCAATGCCACAATGCATGCAGGCATAAACAGGCTGAAATACCACCTAGCTAGAATTCCTAGGAATGGTGTGGGATGTTGTCAAAGTTGCCTTGATGAAGTCACTACTAAAATGGCAGTTGCTTTGGAATCCATTAAAAAAGCAAGTTCTAAAAGGGCAAGAAGGAAGGATGAGATTGTTGGGATAGGTAGATCTTCACTCAGAGTGAAACACAGTTTCAAAGTCCAAGCATTAATAACTCCTCTTCAAGTGTTGTGGCAAACATGAGTATAACCTCTTCTTTCTTCAGTCCTCGTACAATTCCAGGATCTCAACCAACCTTGGACAGTTTCAATGAAAAGAAGAGGAAGGAGGCAGATATGGCAGTGAGGAGGTTTTGGTCCCAAAACAATCTTTCATTCAACTATGCAAAGTCTTATTTTTATCAGCCCATGGTGGATGTTATTGCATGTGTTGGCCTTGGATACAAAGCCCCATCTTATAATGCACTTAGGGGGAAAGAGCTAGATGAGGAGCTTGAATGTGTCAAGGAACAATTGGAGAGCATTAAAATCTCATGGAAATTTACAGGTTGTACACTTATGTCTAATGGGTGGACAGATCAGAGAGGTAGAACAATAATAGATTTTGTTGTAGCTTGCCCTAAAGGAACCATGTTCCTAAAATCCATTGATGCATCTTCAAATGCAAAATATGCACATTTGATTTTTTCATTGTTGGCTGATGTGGTGGAGGAAGTTGGGGTTGCAAATGTTGTCCAAGTAATCACGAACAATGCAAAAAAATATGTGGCAGTTGGAAGGTTGCTTTGTGCCAAATATCCCACCATTTTTTGGACTCCATGCGTTGCCCATTGCATAGACTTGATGCTAGAGGGCATTGGGAAGTTGGAGTGGGTGCAAGATGTTGTGCAGGAATGCAAGCATATTACCAAGTATATTTATAATCATGCTCGGGTGTTGAACCTTATGAGGGAATTCACACAGGATGAGCTTAGTCGCCCAGTTGTCACACAGTTTGCTACAAACTTTCTTTCCCTCCAAAGCCTTTTGTATGAGTACCAAGCTTTGAGAAGAATGTTATGTGGCCAACAATGGGTATTCTGGAAAGACAGCACAAAACCAGAAGCAATGTCTGTGAAAACATTTGCCTTTGCTGATAGTTTGTGGGATAAAGTGACTAAGATTGTCAACTTCATTAAGCCCCTTGTAAAAGTCTTGAGATTGATAGATGGAGAGAAACCTGCAATGGGATATATTTATGAGGGCATGGACAGAGCCAAAGAGGCCATCAAGACTTTCTATAAGGGAAATGAATCTAATTATCTCCCTATATGGCAAATTATTGATTCCAGGAAAGACAGGCAACTATATTCACCATTGCATGCAATAGGAGCATATCTCAATCCTAGCTTATTTTATAATGAGGGGTCTAGCATTCAAAGAGATCCCAAGGTGATGAGAGGTGTCATGACATGCATTGAGAAGATGTTCCTGGATCAAGATATTCAGGACAAAATCAACATACAACAAGATATGTACAAGGAAGCATCTGGCATGTTTGGAAACAGCTCAAGCCAACGTCTCAAGGACAAGAAAATGCCTTGTAAGTGCAAATTGTTAGAACTTAGCTTGTAATTTTGCTAGTTCTCTTTTATTTGTTTGGCATTGCAAACCAATAATCTTTGTTGTTATTTTTTACAGCTCATTGGTGGATAGATTCTGGCACTGAGACACCACAATTACAAGAATTCGCCATCAGAGTTTTGAGTCAACCCTGCAGTGCTTCTTGTGAGCGCAATTGGTCAGTGTTTGAGCACATCCACAGCAAAAAGAAAAACAGTTGGAGCATGAGAGGTTGGAGAAGTTGGTTTTCATCTACTACAACCTTTGAATGGTCAAAAAACAAGTGCAACCAAAGGATACAAATCCAATTTTATTGGGTACTATTGATTTAGAGTCTAATTGGGTTGTGGAGGAGGAGGCCCCTGATTTGAGTTGGCTTGATGAAGAGACTGAGGATTTCTCTAGTTTGACATCTCAAATGGAGACTCCAAATAAACCTACCTCACAGTTGCTCCAGCCTTCCGATGTCACCACTAGCTCTACGAAGGTTTATTTTAGGCGTGGTCGTCCATGAGTTATGAGACTCAAGATTGTTATGAGACAATCATTTATCATTTATGACCAGTGTTCCAAGGGGGACTCGTCCCCCCCCAGGGGTCTAGTTTCCTAGCTCCCCCGCGCTCCGAAGACTCGGGGACGAGAAGGGGTCGTTTCCTCACACTCCCAAAAAACAGGGTACGCAGGGGGACATGCCAGGGGGTCGTTTCCTTGTGCTGAGGGGTCGTTTCCGAAAAGGGGGTCGTGGGGGGTCGTGGGTCGGGGGTCGAGGGTGGGTTGGGGGTCGAGAAGGGGTTGAGAGGGGGGGCGTGGGGTCGGGGGCTTGGTTTTTTTAAATAAACTTTTGTTTATAATTAAAATTTAACATTAGTTTTAATACTTTAGGGTTTCAACTCGTTTTTTTATAGATTTAATTCATTATTCGCCCTGGCCCCTCACTCCATTCGCAAGACGTTCCTAGTTCCTCTGCAACAGAGAAGAATTGGTCCACATATAGCTTCATCCACTCTATCAAGAGGAACAAGCTTACCTCTAAAAGGGCGGAGAAGTTAGTCGTTGTGCACAGTGCCCTACGTCTTATGCATAGGAAGACACCTAAGTATTTGAAGGGACCGACAACACGATGGGATGTTGATCCAGAGGATGATGCACAGGTAGATATGGAGGAGAGACTTGATGAGAGACAGATGGGGTTGGTTGGTGTGCCACTTAGCATGTTTGAGAATGCTAGTGATTCAGATTCAGATGGTGATATGGTTGATCCTGATTTATTCATGCAGCCGCTGGATGCAGAGACTAGCAGGGCATTATTTTGAGGCATGAGCAAAATTATGCTCGTTTATCTTTTGATATGTTGATGTTCTTATGTTATTCTGACTCTAAAATTTTGACTCTTGATGTATCATACTTGACTTTAGTCTTTTATAACTCTATAAAATTTTGATTCTTGATGTATGATGTATTAGAATTGACTTTTATAATTTTATGTCAATATTCACTGTTCAATATTCAATGTTCAGAGTATGAAGAGGAACATCAATATGGTTTAAACTTTAATCATAATCTATGATGTATGATTATAAATTAGAATTTTAAATTTATATGAAATTAGATAATGATATTCATATCAATGATCATGCTTTACAGCTTTTCAATTCAAACCCAATTGTCATAGTGAACTCAATTTATAAATTATATTTTATATTTATAAGTTTTTAAGACCTTGACGCCCCCTCACGTTTCCTAAAAGCTAGTGGGGAGATTTTGCATAGGTCGCTCCCACGTATCTTCGCTCCCTCACCCCCTCGTCCGGGAACCTTGGTGGAACATTGTTTATGACATATGTATTTGAATTTTAAACTTGCTGAAATTTTTTATTTTAATTATGAAATCATGAGACCTTTTATTATTCAGTATCTAAATGTTTTGCTTACAAAAATCGAATATGTTATGTTGTACTTTTATAGATATGAGATGATGTTATGAATTATTGCATATATTGTCGTTTTTATAACTTTTAGGGATTGGAATTGTCATTAGTTTCATTTTTGTGCTTAAAATTTACCATATTTTAAGTTTTTTTTGTAGATCATGTATGCCTTGGAGGTCTCACTATACCCAACGAGAAACCCCTTCTCCGCAGTCTGATCCAATTTGGTGTGCTTCTCATCAGGTACGCAGTAATAAGAAACACTGCCAAAGATCCTGAAGTGACTAACTTTTGGCTTCTTCCCTGTGCAGACCCCTTCTGGTGTTTTCTTCCCCATTGCTCTATGAGGAGTCTAGTTCTTAATGTATATCGTCGTGTTACATGCCTCTGCCCACAAAAAACTGGGAAGATGTTCCACGTCACCCAATAATCCATGCCCAAGATGCCCAAGGAAAAACAAGCATAAGCCCCCAATTGCACAATGAAATACATACCTTTTGGATTAGATTTCCCACCTTTGAACATATACTCTCAACAGATGAGCGAGGAGGCATATGACTAATGCAGGGAGCAGAGATCAAATGGCACAATGCATCAGCTCCACTGGTGGTTGTCAGGGGCTGCTAGCTACTGGCTAAAGAGATATCTAGGAGAAAAATTATCCTATCAGGTCACCCATTTTTGGTGGGTAACACAACCATTTCATGATTCTACTTCCAAAGGATGTAGGAAACTTGCACTAATTCATTTTGATTTGTGTGGGCCTATGTTAGTTCCTTCTACAAATGGCAATAGATATATGATGACCTTTATTGATGATTACACTAGGATGTGTTGGGTATAATTGTTGAAAAGTAAATCAGAAGCTTTTTAAACTTTCAAAATGTTTCATGCATGGATTGAAAATGATGGACAATCATATATTAGCTCCCTTTGTATTAATAATGGAAAAGAATATACTTCTAATGAATTTAGAAATTATCTTCACCAACATGGTATTCAACATCAAACTATTGTACCATACAATCCTTAACAAAATGGTGCAGTTGAAAGAATGAACAAGAATATCTTAAATCTGGTTCGCTCAATGATGTTTTTCAAAAATGTGAAGTTCATAGGTTGATGCATTTATATGTGCAGTATATGTCAAAAAACAGATGTCTATCTTGTGCTCTCAGAAATAAAACTCCTTATGAAACGTGGTATGGCCACATTCCTTCAGTAGGGCCTCTCAAGATCTTGATTCCTAAGTAACAAAGAAGCAAGCTTGATGCAAGGAGTCAAAAATGCATCTTGTTGGGGCATTCAGATACTATTGAATCTTCCAAGACTGACAACATTGTTGAGCACTAGTTTGATTGTTTAGATAGATCAATCATGCAAAAACTTATCATGAATTTGACAATGAGAATCCACATCTTGAAGAGGGGGTTCCTATCCTGGATCAATCTATGGAATCTCCTTCTTAAGCATTGTCTCCCCCTCATGAAGTTCCAGCCACTTCTTTAGATCATGAAGACCCTTTGAGTGATGTGATTGAGAGGATATAAATGTGAAATCTTGATGCAGCACCATCTCAATTAGAAAAGCAACCTGGACCATCTCAAAAAAGTCCCCCAAAATGGCTTACCAAAACACTTGAAGGTGTTCATCCAGATGAGGTCAAAAAGAAGAGAACCAAAAGTTCCACCAAAAAAAATAGAGTTGATGTAGATGATTATGATTAAGTTGATGATATAGATGTTCCATATGATTGTGAATTGATTTTATCTACTAACTTTAAACCAACTTCCTTTAAAGAAGCAACTTCTCATGATACATGGAAAGAAGCAATGCCGAGGGAATATGTTGCTCTCATAAAGAATGGAACATGGAACTTGGCAAACCCTCCATTTGGAACCAAGCCAATTGGCTGCAAGTGGGTGTACAACTAAGTTGCAGGAAACGTGGGCCTAGGGGTCGTTTCCCTGGGGAAACGAAACGGAAACGCGTTTCCCTGTACCGTACGGCGTGGAAACGCGTTTCCGTACGTACGGGCACGTTTCCCACGTACAAGTACACGAACAAGAACACGTCAGATGGCTCACTTGACAAGCACAAAGCAATGCTCGTGGAAAAAGGATTTGCACAGAAACAAGGTGTCAATTATGAAGAGAACTTTTCCCTGACAGCAAAATGGGCCACCATCTAAATTCTCTCATCCTTGGCAGATAAAAATGGATGGAAAGTTCACCAAATAGATGTGAAGACCACTTTCTTCAATGGAGACTTGAAAGAAAATGTTTGTCTTAACTAGAAGGTTTGGCTGTCAAGGGGCAAGAACAGAAAGTATGCAAACTCATCAAGACCTTATACGGCCTAAAACACCCACCACAAGCCTGGAATGAAAAGCTGACTGAGCATCTTCTGAAATTAAACTTCAAACACTTTAATCTTGATGAAACTATGTTTGTGAAGAAAATGGGCAAATTTGTTGTCTATCTTGTGGTATATGTAGATGATTTGTGGATAATAAGGGAACAATGAAAACTATATTGCATCCATAAAGAAAGAGTTGAAGAAAGGATTTGAGATGACATATTTGGGACACTTTCACTACTACTTGGGCATTGAAGTGATCCAACATCCAAGATATATATTCCTTTCTCAAAGGAAGTACATTGGAGATTTGTCGAAAAAGTTTGGCATGGCTGAATGCAATCATTTGTCTACTCCAATGGAATAAAATCTTAAGCTCACATTTAAAGAAGGGAATGAATTTGAAGATGCAACAAAGTATAGACAACTTGTGGGAAGTTTAGAAAGTTGTGTTTTAACTTGTAACCCAACCCAGTTTTATGTTTTGCATGGTTTAATGCCAAAACCCATCATGAAACATGAGACTAATAATTGCATTTACATAAAACATTAGGACTATTCTACCATTTAATTAGCACAACTAATACAAAAGACAAGTTATATGCACACACACAAAATTAGACATAGATTTTTTGGTCAAATTGACCCTGGAAAAACCCCATTGCTTGGGGAAAACCAATGTTGGAAGGAGGCTATTAATTGCTTCTTGAAAGGAAAATTTTACAACAAAATTTCAAGAGAAGTTAAACTTATCTCATCCCTTTAAGGCTTTAAGCTTCTTCACAGAGGTTCTTTTCACACTGACTTTTCTAGGCTGATATCATTCTTCTCACAGTCCTTTACTCTAGCGAAAAATGCGGCCTCCTTTGAGCTCACTGTACACGGGGAATTTAAGTTTGGAGCTGTCAACTGTTCCAGATTTGTGGCTTGAATCCTTCAGCTATAAGTCAAACTCCAGTAACATGCTTTTACACCAAAATCAGTCCACAGCTGCCTCCCAAAATTTGCGTATACAAGCACAGAGAGGCCTGAGAATTTCACTGTTTGGCCCAAGATTCTCAGCCTCCTTTTGACTTTGTATTGGGTGAGAAAAATGCTGCCAGAACACTGTCTCTTGCTCAGAAAATTGTTTTGTCCTGAATGCTGAAGGTTAATGAAGTTACTCCTTAAGATTTGACCCTCTTTCAAGCCTTAAACTCAACCTCTTGAAATTCGTACCAGAACTGAAGTATCTCTAGTTCTCTTGTTGTTCGATTTTCTTCACAAGGAAACCTTTCCTCCTTTCTCCAGTTGCTCTCCTCCTCTTCTCAATCTTCTCATGAGAATAATAATGAGCCTCAAAACTCCTTTTCTCCATTTTTGTCTCTTAGAAAAGATTGGAACCCTATCCCTAAGATCTAATGGTTGAGATTCAATCTCAAACCATTAGATCAAGGGGGGAGATGAGTCCCCTACTTGAACCCTCATGTGGTCCCCTTTTCTATTAATGAGCCTCCCTAGTAATTTTTAATGTTTTAGTACCATGGCCATTTTTTCCATATAAAATCACTTTACATTATAAAAGTCACTATAATAAAATAAAGTGTACTTAGTACCTTTTCACATAAAGTAACTTTTAAATCACATGTTACTTTAATAATAGAGTACCTAGTACATCACCACCTAAAAAGTACAATAGAGTACCTAGTACATCACCAACTAAAAAGTACATTAGCCCCACTTGATATTAATAAACTCATAATATCACTTAGACAAAAGGTGATTTATGTGTCTCCCTAGGCCAAAAGGAGAAAGGCCTAGGAAACACCTCCTTGGTACATTTTCAACAAGAAGTCTTATCTACCTCACCACTACAGACCAGATATTTCATTTGTTGTTGAAATCTTTTCTACGTTTATGTGAAAGCCTAGTGAAAGACATTGCCCTACTGCAAAATAGTTCTAAAGTACTAGAAAGGAACTCAAGGCTTTGGACTCAAATATTCACAAGTGGATGACTTCAGTTTGATTGGATATTCTTATTCAAGCTTTGACAGAGATAAAGAAAATCGAGTGTCTACTTCAGGCTATATTATGACTCTTAAATCAGGTGTTGTCTCTTGAAGGTCATGCAAATAGTCAGTTTCAGCAGATTCCACGACAGAGGCAAAGTATGCGGCAGTTGCAAAAGCAACAAGGAGATTGTGTAGCTTAGGAAAATTATTGAAGACTTATAGGAGAAACAAGTGAACTCTACTCCCCTTCTGATTGACAATATTTTTGCAATTGAGTTGGCCAAGTATTTCAAATTACATGATGGAACCAAACATATCAACACAAAGTATCATTTGATTTGTTAGATTTTGTAGCTCGGACAGGTGCTCTAGTCTTAGGAAGTGTCATTGAGGCTAAGAGCGCAAAAGAATAAAATATATCCAAACCCAGGAAATTTTTCTAAGGGAAAATGTATTAATTAGATTATCAACCAGTTTTTAATGGTTTCCTAAGAATAACTTAGGGAAAAAGTTTAATTAAGCAGTATTAATTAAGACATTTCAATTTCTCTCTAGTGACTTCTAGAAACATACTTGACAGAGTCAAGATGATCTTAGACATCGATCGGGATGATATCTTGGCCATTGAATTCTCAACGACAGATTATATGAGGAAATCGATGGGCATTTTGGAAGTCAATGAGTTAAGGCGCAGAGATATCGTGGGGTTTGACACCAATGAGGGTTTTAGCAGTGATTGAGCAAAAAGCATTTTCCAAAGGATTTCTTCAGCAATTATTCTTCTAGTGTCCGAGATCCATAGGAAGTGTATTTGCCAAAGATTTCTACTACAGGAGGGCAGAGATTTTCAAAGGGTCGTGAGGGTTTTCTGAATGGCCATATTCACCCAGAGAGGCTGCATGTGTGGGGTTTAAAGGCCGTTTGGAGGGTTGAAAACTTCTAGAAGGACCCAAGAGGTAGGGTCGAGGAGATTGTTAGAGGTGGTCGAGTTTGCCAAGAGGCCGTGAGGCCGTATCTTCGATCACCAGGCGACACGTGTGGGACCATACGGATTTTTCTGTGGGGTTGTGGTGCTTTCCAGCAAGCAGAATTTCTCAAAGAGGGTTGTATCATCTTCCAAAGGGAGGTCAAGTACCTTCCAGGTATTTTTATTTGTTGGTAGTTGAAGAAAAATATTTTACCAGAGCTTCACAATCATTCTACGGAAAGCAGTTGTAATAACTATCAATTACAAAATTGTTGAAGAAATATAAAAACCCCATCTACATAACCGGGTTTTCCCACATTGGAGTTTTGCCAAGGACATTCATCCAAAAATATTAATGTCCATTTTTATTTGTGTGGTTTTCTCAATTCCTGTGAATTTTTAATTGATGAATATTGCAGTAGTGTTTTTATTCAGTATTTACAGTAAATATATTTGCTGAGATAAATAATCTTTAAAAAAAAGATAGGTTGGATAATTACCAGATAACTGCAATAAGTTCTAACTCAAAGTTAGATATGGAATTTTCATGTGGTATCAAACTAGATCTTAAGCGTAGAGGGTTTATTTGAGAAGTTCAACATAGGATATAGGAAAGGAAACAGCTTCAGCAAAAGCAAATGAACTTTTTAGCCAGATGAAACAAGAGTTCGCACTCATAAGTTGCCTGACTAGCTCAACCTCACAAGGTGTTTGGTACATAAATAGTGGGGCGTCATTCCATATAACAGGAGTTAGAGAGTACTTCTCCAGCTACAAGGAGGAAATAAGATTCCAAATCGAGATGGGCAATAAGTCCAAGTTTACTCTAGTTGGGAGGTGGACAGTCCTATTTCAAAGGGAGTATGGCAAGTCCATTTTAATCCATAATGTGTTGCATGTGCCAAGAATGGGAATGAATTTGATTTCCATTTTTGTTCTTCAGGATAAGGGGAAGGCAGAAGGTGTTGATTAAGCGCCAAGAGTGGAAGTCGTTGTTATGCAACCAATTCAGAAAACAGAAGAAAGATAGATCAACAACTTGAAAATAAGCCTCTTCGAAGGGGCAACCTCCTTTACATCAAATAAATGAACAATTCTTGGATGATACAAATGACAATACCTCCTTTGTATATATAAGAATCTAAAGGGTCACTATATAATTAGGGCCTACATAACCATAATAATATAAGGGCACAATAATAAAAATAGTGGGCTTCTATGGGGCAAAACAATAATAATATGGGGGCTACATGGGACACAACAGTAACAATATGGGAGCTACAGTAGTATTATAGGGGCCTAACAGTCACCCATAGTAATTGGAGTTAGGAGTGAGAGACTTTATAGGTTGCAGATGGATACTCCAAAGGCACTGGTAAGCAACAGCGATTCGAGAGATCAGGAGAGAGCTTTAGCATAGAACGATGGGCCATATCCATCATGGGGCACTTAAGTTGCTTAGGGAGACAGTGATAGGTGTTCTAGAGGTGACCACGGAGCATGACAATGCGTGTAAGAGGTGTGTTGGGGAAATTTGCTAAGGCATCTTTTCCAAGGAGTGACAACAGGTCCAAAGTTGTTCTATATTTGATTCATTGTGATATATGTGGTCCAATGTTGACATAGCCTCTCAAAGGGTACGAATAATTCGTTACGTTTATTGATGATTTCTCTAAGAAGACCTGGATTTACTTCTTGAAGACCAAGGATGAGATCTTTAATCGCTTCCAAGAGTTCAAAGTTCTTGTGGAGAACTCAACAATAAGGAAGATAAAGGTTCTTCGGTCAGGTAATGGAGGCGAGTACACAGGAAAAGCCTTCCAGGAGCTTTGTACCAGGGAGGGCATCAAGAGGGAATGGACAGTTCCTTATAACCTGCAGCAGAATGGGGTTGTTGAGAGAGAATCATGCCATATCAGAGGCAATGAGGACCATGTTGTATGACCAGGATAGTCCAAGATACTTACCAGCAAAGGCATGCAGTACTGCAATGTATATTCAGAACAGAGTCCCACATAAGGCGTTCGGAAAGATGACACTCGAGGAAGCGTTTACAGGAAAGAAGCCAAATGTCAGCCATCTTAGAATATTTGGCAGAACAGCGTATTGTCACATTCCAGGGGAAACACATTCCAAATTGGATCAAACTACAGAGAAGAGGTACTTTGTTGGGTATAGTGAGACTTCAAAGGCATAATGGATATTTATTCCAAGCCCCTGAAGGCTAATTGTGAGGAGAGATGTATGATTCATGGAGGACAAGGCATATTGGAGGTCCAGAGATTTGCCAGCAACAGTTGATCATAATGGGCAATAAGCAGAAGCTCTAAGGGTAGAACAATAGAATCAGGGGCATGATAGTACAAGTATTGTTGCTAGTATGAGCACAAGCTCAAGTATCGGTGCTCCAGAGAGTTCACAGAACATGGAACAGCAGATGCAACAGATACAGGAGATGCATTAGGAGGATGTGGAAGTCCAAATTCCACCTTCTACAGTCGGCAAAAGGAATCGAGAGGTTCAGCAGACACTCAAGGACACTCAGGAGTTTGTGGGGAGTCCTAGGACGAGCAAGAGAGAGTGGAGTCAACCAAAGAGGTACACTGGCTACATGGCATTAATAAGTCAGTTTGTGGGATAGCGAGCCTTCCAACGATCAGGAGGCCACACAGCAATAGGTGTGGTGGGTGGTTGAGGAGTACACCTTGATCATGCAGAACAATGTTTGGGAGATGGTGCCTAGACCAACAGACAAGGCGATGTTTGGGTCACGCTAGATTTACAAGAACAAGCACGGTGCAAATGGTAGCATTGAGAAATACAAAGCAACGTTTGTGGCCAAGGTGTTCTCTCAAAAGGAGGTAATAGATTACAAGGAGACATTTGGTATTATGGCCAAGTATACCTCCATTGGAACCGTGTTCTCACTTGTAGCATTGATGGGATGGCAAATCCATCAAATGGATGTCAAGGCAATGTTCCTTAATGGCAAATTGGAAGAGGAAGTGTATATTGAACAACCAAAAGGCTTTGTAGCACACAGCAGTGAGACCCACGTGTGCAAATTAAAGTGAGCTTTGTACGAGCTCAAGTAGGTTCCCAAGGTGTGGTATAAGTGCATCGACAGATACTTGCAAAGGATGGGCTTCATGAAGAGTGAGGCAAATGCAAACCTCTACTATTTGATGATTAGGGGTGATGTACTCATTCTCGTCCTATATGTGGACGACTTGTTCTTGACAAGATCATTGGGGTTGATAGAAGAATGCAAGAGGGACCTTGCAGTGGAGTTCGAGATGAAAGACTTGGGGTTACTACACTACTTTCTAGGCATGGTGTGGCAAACATATGGGAAGATTTTCTTGGACAAGGAAAATACTGCATCGAGATTGAGGAGATTCAAGATGGAAGATTACAAATCCATGTCTACACCCATGATAAGCAATTGGAGGAAGGTAAATACATCTGGGAAGGATGTGGACCCCACATTACACAAGTAGTTGATTAGATCTCTTGTGTATTTGGTCAATGCCAAGCCAAATATATCCTTTGCAATAAACTCTCTGAGTCAGTTCATGGTTGAACCGTAGAGGATGCATTGGACAGTAGCAAAGCATGTGCTACGTTATTTGCGGGGAACAATCAAGTATGGGATCAAATATACTTGAGGTGATGGTGTCGGGTTGATGGAGTATATTGATGCAGACTGGGCAGGCAATACAATTGATAGAAAGACCACTTCAGGTTGTTGCTTTAGCATGGGATTGGGAGTTGTCTCTTGGTACAGTAGGAAACAGAAGTTTGTGGCACTCAGCTTTGCGAAAGCAGAGTATATAGCAACGAGCATGGCGACATGCAAGGTTATTTGACTTCGAAAGTTGTTAGTAGCCTTGTTTGGTCAAACAGTGGAGATGACTATGATTCACTGTGACAATCAAAGTTGCATCAGGCTCTCCGAGAATCTCGCATTTCATGATAGGTCGAAGAATATAGACATTAGATATCATTTCATCAGGGATTGTGTACAGCGCAAGGCAATCCAGCTACGATATGAGCCTATAGATCAGCAGGTTGCAAACATCCTAATAAAGGCCTTAGGGAAGGCAAGATACATCTTCTTCATAGATAAGTTGGGTGTTATGCAGAAAACCTCTCGCTAAGAGGGATTGTAAGATTTTGTAGCTCAAACAAGTGTTCTAGTCTTAGGAGGTGCCATTGAGGCTAAGGGCACATGAGATATCTCCAAGCCTTGGAAAATTTTCTAAGGGAATATGTCTTAATTAGATTATTAACTAGTTTTAAATGGCTTTCCTAAGTATAACTTAGGGGAAAAGGTTAATTAATCAATATTATTTGAGACAAGTCGATTTCTCTCTAGTGACTTCTAGAAAAGGTACTTGATAGAGTCAAGATGATCTTAGCCATCGATCGAAAAAATATATTGGTCTTTGAATTCTTACCAAAAGATTATAAGAGGAAATCGATAGGAATTTTGGAAATCAATGAGTTTAGGCGCAGAGATAGCATGGGGCTTTACATAAATGAGGGTTTCAACAGTGATTGAGAGAAATGCATTTTCCATAGGGTTTCTTCATCAGTTATTCTTCCAGTGTCTGCGACCCGAAGGATTAGTATTTGTGAAATATTTTTGCTACAGGAGGGCAGAGATTTTCAAAGGGCTGTGAGGGTTTTCTAAAGGGTCATATTCACTCGGAGAGGTTGCACGTGTGGGGTTTAAAGGCCATTTGGAGGGCCGAAAACTTCTAGGAACCGAAAGGCAAGGTTGAGAAGATTGTTGGAGGAGCCTGAGTTTTCCAGGAGGCCATGAGGCCGTATCTTCCATCACCAAGCTTCACATGTGGGGTCGTACGGATTTTTCTATGGGGTCGTGGTGCTTTCCAACAGGCCAAATTTCTCAAAGAGGGTCATATCATCTTGTAGGAGGTCGAGTACCTTCCAAGTGCTTTTATTTGCTGGTAGTTGGAGGAAAACATTTTACCATAGCTTCACCATTCTACGACAAGCAACTGTAATATCTATCAATTACAGAATTGCTGAAGAAATAATAAAACCCTCATCTGCAGAATTGGTTTTCCCCACATTGGGGTTTTTCCAGGGACATTTGTCCAAAAATATTGGTGTCCATTTTATGTGTGTGGTTTTCTCAGTTCCTAGGAAGTTTTAATTGGCAAATATTGTAGTAGTGTTTTTATTCATAATTTACAGTAAATATTTTTGTTGTGACAAATAGTCTCTAAAGAAAAGATAGGTTGGATAATTACCAAATAACTACAATAAGTTCTAGATAGAGTTAGATCTAGAATTTTCACATGGTTCGGTATCATGTAGAGCCCAAGACTATTCATCTAAGACATTGTTCCACAACTGAGAAAATTGTAGGCATCTTCACCAAAGCCCTAGGAAAAGAAAAGTTTGAGAATTTCAAAATTATGCTTAGTCTCATAAACACCCCTTCAAATTAAGGGGTGGGGGGGATGTTAGACACCTAATCCTTGGTGATTGGGTCAATAACTTGTAAATATGTAAATAAAGGGAAATATGAACAGTTAGAATAGGAATTGACCTTGGAAGATGAACCCCACAAGTCGCTCTTTATGTTATATAATCATGTTCTCATTAATGCAATAGCATCCACATTTGAAAGTAATTCCTTGGTTTGGCATTTCCAATAATGTAGGGCCCACAACTTAGGTTTAACACACTCGTTCATAATAAACCCTTCTCTATAAGTGTCTTCCATCATTTCATGCATCTTTGATTAGGGTTTTGTTTGTTTGGAGTGGGAAACCTAGTCTTCTCGCTAGTTTTTTAGGAAGGCAAACTTGTAAGAGATCAAAGGTCACCATAGTCACAATCTACTATTGCTAACAATTAGATAGTTGTTGGCAGAAAGGCCATTCTATGTAGTTTATTTCCATGTCTTTGTGTTGTTCGTTGGTGGATTTGTCCTTTTCTCCTACTATGTCATGTTCTAACTTATCCCTTATTCTATTTTAGGTTTTTCAAATAAGACTTGAAGCAAATGTTGTTCATGTGGTGTATCTTCCATTTTTATTCTCATAATGCTAGTGTGAAATGGACATGAGGGAGAGGAAGAGGATAGTGGTCATAGACCCATTTTATGCACATGAGGTAGGCCTGGAAAGCAATGAAGGGGACGAAGATGAAGGTGGCAATGAAAGTAGATGAAAAACTTTCTCAGCACACTTATGGAACTATGTAACAAAACTTGAGGGGGGGGGAAGGGGTGAAACAACTAAATTTATGTGTAGCCATGATTGTCACAAGGGGAGACCTTATTTTGATCCATATAACCATGTGAGGAGGCATTTTTGATAGATATTGACAAATGATGATAACAAGTGGCTCAATGAAATTCCAATTTGCACTATGATATCAAAGGTGGATAGGTCAGAAAATAAATCAAGAAAATGATGCACAAAGAATGCAAGGTAAAACAAAAGGTTCAATTTGAAGCATAATTTAAATTTGACAACCCCACGAATGGAATTGCTAATGCTACTAGAACCTCACATGTGTTAGTTTCTATAGCATCAAATGTGTTCTAGCCACGAAATTTGTGGAGAGGCTAGAATACATGAGATCTCCAAAACTCGGAAATCGTTTCTGAAAATTCCACCTAGAGTTGACTTAATTAGATTATTAACCAATTTTTAAATATTTCCTATGTCTAAACTTAGGATATATGGTTAATTAATCATAATTTATTAAGTCAATGTGTGAATCATCTAGAAACTCACACGGATCGACTCCAAGATGATCCTAGCCATTGATTAAGATTTAATCTTGGTCGTTGGTGCTCCAACAATGGATTATAAGAGAAAGTTGATGGGCACTTGGAGAAGATACACCAGAAGTTAGATTTCCTTGGAAGATCGATTTCTAGAGAGCAGCAGCAGTTGTCGAAAAGCCAGAGATCGAACCAGACAGTGAGTGGTAGGGGCAGTGAAGCCAAAGGAAGTTTTCCAGATCTAGCGAGTGCATTGCAGAGAGGCAGAAAGAGGCACAGTGAGGCTGACGCAGGAGCTGCGTAAAAGCCTCTAGAGGGCATTTCGATTTCGCTGGAGGAGGGGTCATTTCAGGTGCTAGTGGCCAGAAGAATTTCCAGAGAACCAAGCTAGAGGATTCTAGACCAACAGCAGTCAGTCAGAAGCAGATCAGAGGCAGTTCCCAGACCAGTGTATTTCAGGCCTGCAAGGGTTGATGCAAGGCCCATGCAGAGGTAGTTGGGAAGCTAGTTTGATTAGCTTGATTAAGCCAGGATTGCCTGTGGGGGTCAAAAAAAATTCTCACAATATTTATGCCAATATTTTTCTCTATTTTGGTTGCCAGTTAGGCATCCATAGATTGTACTCGGATTTCACTGCTGCATAATAATAAAAACCCTCAGCTGTTGCACCAGTTTTCCCAAGTTGCGTTTTTCCGGGGACATTTGTCCAAAAATAACGGTGTCATTTCTATTGTGTGCGTGTGCTAGTATTTTCTCAGTTTCCAACGCTAATATTTTCGCAGTATTTTAGTTGTGAAGGTTGCAGTGTGATTTATCTGATATTTGTCCTAGCAAATAAATTGTTAAAATAATTAACAATTAGAAAAATAATTTCCAATGGCTGCAACAGGATTTCAGTCTTGTAATTTTCACATGGTATCAAAGCGTGAGTGATCAGCCAAGAAGCTCATAAGCGGAGGAAGAATTTCGCAGACCAAAGGGAGCAGCAACCCGAAATTCTTGAGGCAACATAGTGCTTAGACAAGCAGGCCGAATTGTTGGGCCAAAAATTCAATTTTCAGTTGTAGGGGTGCAAAAAAATCGATTTGCCCAGGAGATTGATTTCAGCAGTCAATGGGAGCAGTTGCAGCGCAAATTTTCACCGAGAAAATTTATGGTTGGACGCAGAGGGTTTGTGCAGCAGCAGAACCAACATCAGGTGGAAGAGAAAAGCACACACAGAAGAGGGAAAATTTCTCTCGAGGAACTTCAAGTCTCAGAAGTTCGATTTTTCCTTACAAGTTGTTAGTGGTTGTGAGCAGATCTTCTCACTCTAGAAGGGAGTGCGAATAGTAGAGCAGCAACCAAGCAGAAGGGAAGAGGGGATTTCAACAGTTTTCGAGATGGCTGCTGCGGGGCTTTGAGATCAGGATAGGTTGAATGGATCATCCAACTATGTCATCTAGAAAGCCAGGATGTCCTTCCTTCTAGATGAATATGGCCTGAAAGCCTACATTGATAATGTAGTGGCAGTTCCCCAAGATGCAGATCAACTAAGGGAATACAAAAAGGAGATGGCGCGAGCGAAGCCATTGATCCTGGCTGGAGTCTGGGATCATATAGTCTCACACATAGCTAGCAAGGATACTACCAAAGAGATGTGGGATGCTCTCTCCATGCTATACTAGGGTTACTTCCGAGCAGCGGAAGATGGAAGAAAAGTTGAGATGCCAGGATGTAGAAAGGGAAAGACATAGATCCCTCCCTCACTAGGATTCAGGAAATCCGAGACCAACTTGAAGTTGTTGGGGCAACACCTCAACCAACAGAGCTAGTGAGATTGGCACTGAAAAGTGTCTCTAAGGGGTGAAAAAAATTTGCCCAAAATATATTGGGCAGAGACAAGCTACCACATTGGGACATGATGTGGGCTGATTTGCAACAGGAGGAGTTGAGGCAAGCTCTGTTAAAGAGCTCCATCAGTGGCAGCAGTAGCAACGGACTGAAGATGGTGAAGGAGGAAGAGAATGTGGCCCACGCATCAAAGGGTCTCAATCAGGGGCGGGGGGAGTAGAGAAAGAGAAGAAGGACCTATCTAAGGTCAAATGCTTCAGGTGTGGCGAGTTTGGCCACTATAGTACCCAATGTCCTCTCAGAAAGGACAAGCAAGAGAAGCAGGACCAAGCAGCAGCACACGCTGAGATAGATAGGTTGTCCTCCAGGTTGGAGGAAGACTTCGTGATGATGGCAGCCATACCTCCAAGAGTGAGGTGGGGTGACTTGGAGTTGTAACCCCAGAGAGCTACAGAGTTTGGGCACGATCCTTGAGGAGTCAACCTCATGGATCACTACCTTGCTACAGGGCCATACCTCCAGGAGTGAGGTGGGGTGACTTGGAGTTGTAGCCCCAGAGAGCTAAAGAGTTTGGGCATAATCCTTGAGGAGTCAACCTCATGGATCACTACCTTGCTACAGGGGCCCACAATATTCGGTAGCATGATGGATCAATGGCAATTGATGCAATTAGTTCCAGAGTGATAGTTGCACACTAGTAACAGTCAGAGGCTGAGGAGCGCAGTGTAGTGTTAACAGCAATGCAGAGTCAACAGCAACACAGATTCTTTAGTGGCAGTGCAAATGCCAGTAGCAGTCAGAGACTCCGAAGACAGATGCATCATACAAAACACAGTTGATTCAGTATTTTGGATGCTTCTCAGTTGTAGTTGCAGCAACAACAGATGAGAGAGAGTTACAGTGCAGATGCAGTGTTGGCAGCAGTATGGCAATGTCAGCAGCAGCACAGATGCAGCATCAGAGTTGCCAAATGGTTGGTGGGCAGTGGTAGGTAGTGACAGTAGCCAAACATTAGAAATGTGACAAAGGTGATACAAAGACAGGTTGTTATGGCAAGATGTGCAACACTAGAGAGAGAACACAGTCTTTGCTAAGAGGGAGTGTTAGTTTTTGTAGCATCCAATGTGTTCTGGCCACGAAATTTGGTGGAGATGATAGAATACATAAGATCTCCAAAAGCCAAAAATCGTTTCTAAAAATTCCACCTAGAGATGACTTAATTAGATTATTAACGAGTTTTTAAATATTCCCTAGGTTTAAACTTAGGGAATAAGGTTAATTAATCAGAATTAATTAATTCAAAGTGTGAATCATCTAGAAACTCACATGGATTGACTCCAAGATGATCCTAGCCATTGATTAAGATTTAATCTTGGTCATTGGTGCTCCAACATTGGATTATAAGAAGAAGTCGATGGGCACTTGGAGAAGATACACCAAAACACTAGAAGTTCAATTTCCTTGGCAGATCATTTTCCAGAGTACAGCAGTAGTTGTTGGAAAGCCAAAGATCGAAGCAGATAGTGACGGGCATAGACGGTGAGGACGAAGAAGGTTTTCTAGATCCAGCGAGTGCATTACAAAGAGGAAGAAAGAGTCACAGTGACGCTGACCCAGAAGCATGTAGAGGGCATTTCGATTTAGCTGGAGGAAGGGTCATTTCAGGTGCTAGTGGCCGGAAGAATTTCCAAAGAGACAAGCCAAAGGATTCTAGACCAACAGCAGTCAGTCATAAGCAAATTAGAGGCACTTCCCAGACTAGCGTATTTCAATCCTGCGCAAAGGTTGACGCATGACCCATGCAGAAGCAGTTGGGAAGCCAATTTGATTGGCTTGACCAGGATTCCCTGTGGGGGTGAGAAAATTTTCTCGCAATATTTCTACCAGTATTTTTCTCTGTTTGGATTGTTAGTTGGGCATCCATAGATTGTACTCAGAATTCATTGTTGGATAATAATAAAAACCCCCAGCTGCTACACCGGTTTACCCAAGTTGGGTTTTTCCAGGGACATTTGTCCAAAAATAACAATGTCATTTTTATTGTTTGTGTGTGCTAGTATTTTCTCAATTTCCAGCGCTATTCTTTCTGCAGTATTTAATTTCTGAAGGTTGCAGTGTGATTTATTCAATATTTGCCGTAGCAGATAAATTGTTAAAATAATTAACAATTAGAAAAATAAATTCCAGTTGCTGCAATAGGATTTCAATTTGAAATGTTCACAACATGTAGGAGGCTCAACTAGAAGAATAATAACAGATTTCCTTGATAACGGAAGAGATGAGGTGGATCCAAAAGCAGTATGATTTCTCTATGCATGTAATGTACCATTCAATATTTTTCATTCCCCTGATTTGCATGAAATGGTTATGGCAATCAACAAAGCCTCGCAAGAATACAAGAGCCATGGGTACAAGAAAGCTAGAATTGTATTATTAGAAAAGGAAAGAGAAAAAAATCCAAAGATGTGGATCCGAAATGCCCAGACTTAAACATCTCTCTTGCTGCACTGAATCTTGATAAAACTAGAAGTAGAATTGGAAATACTTCTATCAATCCACATTCCTTGTTGAACATGCATCTTATTCTATTTTCCATGATGAATATGATGATGAGGATGATGACTATTAGCCTTTGGAGTTTACTAGCTTAGTTGAAATTCATGTTTTGTTTCTATGTTCATTGTTCATTGTTCATACATGTAAAATTGTAGCCTCAAGGGTCACGTATATAGCCTCATTTATAAATAATAAAGGTTGTTTTTTGATATTACTACTTGCATTATCTATCACTTGTCCAATGTCTTTTATGTTTTCTCATTTGAATGTTCTTGGCACTTGCTCATGAATCTTATTCTAAATCATAACGTTAAAAGTTAAAATTTAATTGCTTTCTTTCAAAGTTTCACTTTCTGAAATAACACATTATATATATATATATATATATATATATATATATATATATATCGCATTTCCCTGTTTCCTAATTTTTGAAGAGTCACATTTCCAGCAAGTTTCCATTTCAAAGACGTGTTTATGTTCCCCTGTATCCTACAACTTAACCTCCACTCCTTCATCCAATTACCTTCTTCAATCCATAAAAATTGTTTTGCTAAAACTTCTCTTCACTTCACCTTGGACCTTACTGCATAAGCTCTAGTAATCCTATACTAGGGAAGCCACCCTTGAGTCAGAGAAGAGCCAACCTAAAGTGCAGAAGAGGATTGGTGAGGTGACAATGGACTCTCTCTTAGTTACACCAAAGCCTTGCTTGAGATTTAGGACTTTCTCTCAAGAAGTGAGGGTTTGTGTAATAACAATGCCCCATAGCACATATTAAGTAGATCTTAGTACACAAAGTTAGCATTAAGAAAGCTATACAGCTTCAGTGAAATCAACCAGAAGTTTAGCTGCAGTTTCATATGAAAGGCTTCATTCTTGTCATACATATTTATATAGCATGTTGCAGAATATACATCAGTAAGAGAGTACCAAAACATGATCAACAATGAGGCTACCTACGTAAGAACTACAATAACAATAGAATTGAAGTGATTAAGACGTGCATGTATAAGCCAAGTGACTCAGCAGTTTAGCTGGGATTTACCATGAAATAATGCAATTCTGCCACGTAAATATTTAATGCATCATACAAGAAATACCACTATAATGCTGCCAAAAACACCTAAGATGACACTGCCGATAAGGACCACACTAAAAATAGAGTGAGAGATGTTAGAAATGCAGGGAAGCGATAAAATTAGTCCAGATAGAGGCATAAAACAAACCTTGATAGTCGTCAACTCTAAGACTGTACGCCAAGAAGCCTGCCACATTTTCAACGAGAAACAGAAAAAAGTTAGATCTTCTAATAATATGCACAAGTACCCAAATCTATAACCATAAATTTAAAAACAAAAAACAAGGAAAGTCACTGG
Organism: Pinus taeda; assembly: GCA_000404065.3. Taxonomy (NCBI): domain Eukaryota; kingdom Viridiplantae; phylum Streptophyta; class Pinopsida; order Pinales; family Pinaceae; genus Pinus; species Pinus taeda. The sequence goes on from APFE030022023.1 coordinate 221,763, forward strand.
TGAAGGTATATCATGTGAACCTATATAGCTAATATCAATCAGATATATAAAGTCATCATTTTCTCAGTAAACTTTACAGACAGATGTGCTACATGTATGGAGAAAAGTGCAAATGTGATCTTAGGAACATAATTACTTGGTGTGTTCCCTATAGATCATCCTATAACCTGAACTCCGAACCCTTCGGTGTTGAAAAATGTGTAACTAGCTTCGGTCTTCATAAAGATGAAATGTACTTTTGATTCTTGTAAAGTGTAAAATGAAAGAAAATTATTATTATTATTTTTGGAGCATGGGTTTCATGCTCAAGGTCTTTTATTTTATAGGTCAAGCACCCATTGAGTGCTTCTAAGGTTTTACTAGGTCAAGAAGTCAAAAGAGTCATTGTCATAAGTTGAAGACCCCATCGGGCACACTGTAACTTGTAAAGAAAATTATTTTTGTCTTAAATAGTGTCCAGATACCCTCCAAGACCAAGTCGGCCTGGCAGTTGGCAAGTTGGCCTAAAAGGAAGAGCCATGTCCACCTTGAAGAACCAATATATAGGAGGGAACTCGTCCTCCTTGAGACACAATCACTCATCTCTCATTCTAGTGAAGAAGAAGGAGGAAGAAGGCAGCGAAGAAGGAAGAGGATGAAGAAGAAGATCTTTGTTTGGGCTATTTCTCTCTCACACATGCTAAGGAAAACTAGGGTTTCTGCAATAGATCTAGGGTTTCTATCTAAAAGTTCGATCTTGGAGAAAAGAAGGCAAGTAGGTCAAGTGAAGGTTACCAAGGGTCATCCTTAAGCTCCAGAAGTGAGGGAAAAGCAAGCAAAGGTCAAAGGAAGGCTCAGAAGGAAGATTGAAGCTCACACGTGTGGCAGCAGCAACTGCTGGGGGGACCAAAATTTCAGATCTGCAGCGGAGGCCGAAATTCTGCAGCTGGAGGTCGAAATGCTACTGGAAGAGATTTGACTGGGTTTGACTGGATCAAGGTTAGCACATCATCCGGAGAGGTTGGTCTTGGTCTTGGAGGCTACGAAAGTCAGTCTTAAGGTCTTGAAATTCATCAATTGAAGAATCTATAAGGAAGAGAAGAGATTTGCGGGTTTTCCTCTCAAGTGGAGAGGTTTTGGCCCTGGCTTGCAGCCTATATTCTGTGTTCTTGTTCTTCTTGTTTTAGGTAGCTGTTTGATGATACACACATACAATAATAAGTAACAAAGCTAATAACTAAAAAGACATTTAGGACCACAGTATTGCCTGGGGATCAAGGCCAGTATCCTGAAACCAGCAAAATGAGATCCAGCCAGGATGGGATGAAGCTACTGAAAAAAATGCAAGAGGTTGGGTAGCACCTCATCAACTCAGCCCCACAATCCCTTACCTCAGAGACATTCTTCCCACCCCTGAAGATGTTTAAAACAAAGATACTCTATTGGAATATAAGGGGATCAAATGTTGACAGTAAGCAAAGAATCCTTAAAGCTAAAATCCAAAAGGAGAGGCCAGATAATGACTTTTTGCAGGAGACAAAATGCAGTGAGGAGGTGCTAAAGGGGATTTTATAGCTAATTTGGAAGGACTGAAGATGACCACTGTTGATTCTAATGACTTCTCAGACAGTATGACCATCTTCTCGAACCCTCCTAAGGTGCAGATAAGAGAGCTGCTAACCACTAGGTAGGGGATAACTGGCACTCATAACTTAGTAGATAACTGAGGTAGGCATATTGGCAAATGTTTATGGACCCACTGTCTTAGGACAGAAGTTTCTCAAGAGCCCAAGCTTCATTAAGAACCTAATTTCTCAGAGACACCGGATACTTTGGGGGGATTTAATATTATCAACAGTTGAGGGAAAAGAAAGAGTGCATTGGGGGTCTAGAGGTAGCTAGTGAATAGTTTGTAGGCTTATCAAAACAACATAGCTTGGTCAACTTGGAACCTGAAAATGGTATATTTACCTGGACAAACAGAAGGGGTGGGGATAATCTAGTGGCAAATATGCTGGACAGGTTCTCCCTCCCAGGATCCTTTTTTAATGTTGACTATGATTTGGAGGTTAACACACTTCCAAGGGCTAGCTCTAACTGCTGGGCCATTCTACTCAGTCTTAGAAGCCCCAGGATTGGTCCATTTCAATTTCAAAAATATGTAAATAAACCATGTGGATTTCAAAGGGAGGGGAAAGGATTACTAGAACTCTATCGAGAACAGTTGATTAGGTGCTTACCCTTCTGATCTAGTTTATTGATTATGTTAGCTGTCATGGTCTGTTACATCTATATAAGAAGTAGTGTTAAGAAAAGTGCATGGTGGAAGTCTGTTGCAAAGCCTAACTGTTATCGACTGGCAAAAATGCCTCTGTTCTCATGTGTGTAAATCCTTTGGGAAGTTGAAGAAAGGCTCTCTTGGCAGCCTCTCCAGTTTTGGATAATATGAGTTGGAGCCCTGAACTCCAGTGTGAACCTCAAGCTCCCATCCCACTAAATATAAATTTTGTAGGAACTAATTAAAAATGTTTTTGTTAAAAAAATAATGTGTGTATGTATGCCCAAAGCAGTTGGATCCAGTCGTGAGGAATGAGGAGTTTCTCACTAGTTGTTAAGATTCAATTCCTGTGAAGGCTTTACTGGCCCCTTAAGAGTAGCCATGGGAGCACCTGTAAGTGATGGCCAAATGTGTGTGAAGCTTGTGTTCCACTACCCATACCCACATAAGTGGATCAAAGCCCACCTCTTGTTCTCCTTAAGGTCATCTATTTGCATTCAATATGGGTAACATGAATTGGTGAAAGTGATGGGTTCTCTCAGTGGAAACACATCTTCAAACCCCATTAAGGATAGGCAGTGGTCAAATGTGTGAAGCTTCATTGCACTCCCTGCATATATATAAGTGAATAAAAGCCCACCCCATGTCCTTCTCAATGCCAGCAATTTGTAGTCAATACAAGTAAGATAAATTGGTGAAAGTCATGGATTCTCTTGGGAGAAAACCGTGTTCAAACTTCCAAACCCATGAAGAACATGTTTAGGCAATAGGGCCAGTAAAATATAATCTGTACCATGTTAATGCAGCATAGCTCCCCGCGAAAAAAACAATTACAAATAACAAACATGTATATAGACAACCACCCTACCAAGCCACCCACCTAAACGGAAAAATAGATATTAAACGCCATACAGCAAGATTGAACCCTGCAATACAATAACCAAATCTGCACATGTTGATGTGACTGCACTAGGGCCCTAGACCTTCAATGAAAAATTAATATCCAGATGGACCTTCAAATAAGCATTTCAATGCCACCAGGATGAAGTGTTAGGTCGTCTACCATGGTTCCACTCTCACCGTAAATCTACCCCACCCAAATAGCATAAGCTTCAAAGGGATAAGGACAGGTGCAAGTCTGAGGTGCTTAGACCTGGCCCCAAGGAACTCCGCTCTTAGCGGTGAATCCCTTTGAGGTATGTTTACCAGTAAAACAAATACAATTGGTTTTGCAAAAATGAAAAACTGGTCTCCCGTTAATCCAGCAAGCTCTGCTCTGCTATGATTGAATGGGAAAAGAAAACACAGGAAAGGAAATTAAATTATAAGCGTAGCTCACCGTGTGCAATGCTAGGGCGGGAAGTCGATTTGCAGTAGCCACAGATAGACCTTTGAACGCCATGGTCTTCAACCAAGCTCTGCCCCCCGCTGTTCCCATTCCTACTGCTGCTTTCGACCAACTCTGCCCGCCGTGACATTTTGAAAGGCAAATGAAAACAATAGAAAAATAAATAACTTATCTGAGAAGGGCCGCTCCGATCCGTATGCTCAAATTTCTACCATGGTAATTACTCCTGAAGAATTCACAACAGCAATCTTCTTGATCGCATATATTGCAATTAAAAGTGCAAGCGAACTATATATATTGCAAGTAAGGAATCCCATTCTTCCCGATCAACGCCACCAGCACACATATTATATACGCTGCTCCTCTCCCTTTCACAGAGATTCATCGCCCGAGTGCGCCTAGAATAGTAAATCGTTTGTTTCGGCTCCTTTTTAACTCTTTACCAACTGCAAAAACCATGTGCGGCCCTTTTCATCACGTTTCTGCCACGTCACGCTGTAATGATGGTATTGATCTTTGTCCGACTAGAGTGGAATGTCCAAAAACCACGTGCTGTCCTTTTCGATCAACTGGCTGCCACGTCCGCTACCACGTCACGTTACAGGATGGTATCCAGATATGTCTCAGTAAAGGAGTGGATTAACCACAATTCCACTCTGTGCTAAAGAGTGCCAGCCGGTCTGGAATTTCGAATCCCAGCTTTATTTAAAACGAAAATCCGATAATGGTTGTGTTTTAGATTTTATTCGAAAATCCGATAATGATTGGATTACTTTTTTATTCGTTATTATACTTAGCTTAATTATTTTATTGATAATTTATTAATAAAATTAAGTCAGTATGTACTAAAAAGTAGAGACAATTTTATTCAGTTTCAGTGCATTCATTATTTAATACTTTACTCGTTTTATGAATAATTTGTTAATAAAATTAAGCCATTATATCTTTAAAAGCAGATGCGAGGTAAAAGGTAGATTTTATTAATAACTTATTAACTAAATTAAGTCACTTTGGGTTAAGAAGTAAATGTGGGCTAACCTAAGATTTTATTGTATTTATTGTAAATGTAGGCTAATTTAAGGTTTTATCTGTCTTATAGGCTATCTTTAGCCTGGTGGACGTTAAAATAATTTCTTTCTTTCTTTCTTATTGATATTTAAGGTTGTTTTTTCTTTAAATTTAGGAGAATTGTTAACTTGTTGGGATTATAGTGAGAGGCTTATGTTCAAAGCTAATTGAGATCATTTCTTGTTCAATGGATCTCTCATGCAGAGTTGTTAAAAAGGTGGAGTCAAATCCCTTTCTTGATTTGGAGTTTTCCTCCTCTCCAAAGAAAAATGTGACTACATTGAACTCTCATGAAAATTTGTTAAAAAGTTGGAGTCAAATCCCTTTCTTGATTTGGAGTTTTCCTCCTCTCCAAAGAAAAATGTGACTACATTGAAGAAAAGGCGATTGATTGATAAGTTCAGTGACTTTTGGCTCAACAATAATTATGTTTTAGCATGGGGCTCTATTGGGTAAATAATCAATTTGTTGGTATTTTTTATTATAGAAACAATTATTGTGCTCTCTTTTTTAAACAAGGAGGATAGGGATCATATCTACACATTTGGACCTTATTTCATGGTAACTAAAGGAATGTGTCTCGCCCATTGGTCTTTGGATTTCAATTCCCTCATGAAAAAATTATTCTACACAGGTGTGGATCAAATTATCATATATTCCCCTTCTTATCTCGGTTGAAGGTATTTTCAAGGCCATAAGAGATAAATTGAGCCAATTTATTTATAATGATATGGATAAGGAGAATAACTTTTCTTATGCCAGAATTTGTGTTGAAATGGATTTTTCAAAAGGCCTTCTTGAGGTGATTTAGCTTAACTTGGATGGTTGGTCCCATCTTCAGGCATTGGATTATGAACAAGTTCCCTTTAAATGTAATTTTGTCATGAGTATGGGCACTTTGCAAAAAGTTGTCTTAAGGCTCCAACTTCTCATCTTTCTTCTAATCCTCCATCATCTTCTCATAGTAATGATAAGCAAGGTGAATTCAAACGAATTACAAAACAAGAAGCATTTAACTAAGAGGTTGCATGCTAGCAAGCCTAAATCTAATCAACATCCTCCCTCTAGTAATAGATATGAAGTTTTGAAATCCCTAGAGGTAGAAGTTATGGGTGATGAGGCCAAGTTGATCAATCAGTCCCTAATCAACGTCTCCAAAGAATATTAATTCATCCATTGAGGAAAAGTATTTGTCCAAGGATACTGACAAAATCCCTCTTACAAAAAAGTAAGAAGAAGATGTTAAAACACAGGAGGAGGAGATCAAACCCCCCTCTTCTTCTCATTCATATTCAAATGTTCTAAAAAGAATTTGCACTCTTCCCCTCATTGAACAAGAAGCATGAAATATCGAAGCAAGAAAACCATGAATTCTAGTGCCAAAAATTCTCTTAGCTCCCGTGGGTTTAGGGATGGGTCGGTTTCTCCCAAATCTTAGAAATTTTACTTTTTGCAACATCCTCTACTCATTTTCTCAAGAAGCAGTAGGTGCAAGATTTAGAAATTCTAGTATTGGATCTCTACCACCACCCCCCTTCTTTTTTTAGGTTGAGGATGGTTTTCAACCCCTTTATTTTTAGATTCATCGAAGAAATTTTATTTCTAATAGTCACTCCAATATACTTGTTGTGTGTTTTGGGAGCAGATTTTTATTAATATAAATTCACATTATTGTTGAAAAAAGAGAGGCTTATGTTCAAAGCCAACGATTGTCGCTATAATCCCTATATTAGTGCCAGTGGCTAACCCCTAGGCTAGTGCCAACAGTCCACAAGAGCCAATGCTTAACAGGTAACTTACAACTTAGTAAGGGCCCAAACATCCATCGTAGTGGGGGTGCTTACCCTTATAGCCTTATCACAAGAAGCCAACATGTCCCTTTGCAAGAATTGACCCAGGTGAAAAAGAGATTTGAAGTATAGACCAATTGATTTGAGTGGGGTTTAGTCCCCACCAGGTCATAGGTTCAAATCAAATAGGGTGGGGTTGAGGATGGGAGCCACCTCTGGGGGAATTAAACTATCCCAAGAAGCATCCAAGCTTGATTGAGCTTCACACAATCCTGGTGATAACATCTCACTGGTGGGCAGGTCATTCTTTCATGCAACATTAAGGTTGGCACTGGCCTAGCCCCAACCTACTTCAAAAAGAAAAAGAAAAAAAACTAAAAAATCACCATACTCCCAACAACCAAAACTAAAACCCAAAACACTCCATTTTACTTATTATTAATAAAATTAAGTGAATATCTCTATGAAAAAAAATAGTATATGGCATAGGCTAAAAAGTGAGCGAAGTTTTCATTGTATTCATTATTTATAGTTAAGTTTGTTTATTTTATGGATAGTTTATTAATCAAATTAAGTTCATTTATTTTATTGAATAAAATAAATGAACTTAATTTCAATAATAAAGAATCCATAAATTATAAACTTAACTATAATTAATGAATGTAGTTTGTGCACTTTCTAATAAAATTAAGTGAATATCTCTCTGGGAAAAAAATTCATTGTAGGTTAAAAATTTGACATAGGCTAAAAAGTGGATAAATAAAATCATGAGCCTATAAAATCATTAAAAAAGTATGCAATTAATTCTAATTATCGATAAAATTATAAATAGGTTATTTTATAGGCTCATGAGCAATAAAATATCATGAGTATATTTTATTCATAATTTATTAATGAAAATAAGTTATTATATGATTTTTTTTTGTGAATTTAAGTTTGCATTGCCTCACAATATCAAAACATCAAATTACATTCACTAACTATTCATGTTTTTTTTTAATTCACCACGGGTGGTCTCACTCTGTCACAAGGGAAACCAAATGTATCGACCACCTTTTGAGGAGATAAACATACCAATACCAAAACAATTATTGAAAGTATACCAGGTTATCAGTTATAAAACTACAAAGAAAGGTGTCACTAAGGTACATAGTTGATCTAGGTGGATGTTGGTGGCCACCCATCTATCCCACTTGGACCCCCACAACTGTTTGTTTCAGTTTTTTAGTTTCCGTAATTGTAGCACAATTTACTATTTTTAGCAATTTTTTTGGGTCCTGAACTTCCGGAGCCATTTTGAGGCCCTAAATGACGTTTTTTGGGAAATCTGGGAGTAACATCGGTCCATGGACAGATGTTACTCTTCCAAAATTTGTAGTGCTCGAATAGATCTTCCCAACGAGCCGTTGTGCGCGTCAAACAGAGATCGGGTGCCAAAGTTACGACCCTAGGAAGTTGATGTACCAACTTACCCAAAACGGGGCCCACAATTCGGCATTTCATCTTCTAGGGTTAGGTTTTGGGATATGAAGGGTTTTCCATTGTTTCTAAACAATAAATAAGCCTTCGAGCCTCATTGTAACACAGTTCAGAGGCATGTAGCCGCCACATCTCTTCCCAAAGATAAGCTACCATCGCCCTAGCTGGTTTATTTCCATTTCTGTTTGTAAGCATATTTCAGTATTTTACATTATTGAAATGAAGTATTATTTCTGTTGCATCTTTGTGTATATGGTTATCTCTGTATTTTGTTGCGTTCCTGTTTAAATTTAGATCAGTGGTATCAGAGCAGTATGCTTTTTCTCTGTTTTTCTTTGCATGTCCTCAACGAGGTCGGGATATAAGGAGTTAGGGCTTGAACTGGTCAAACCTTTGCAAGACCAGCCTCGAAAATCCTGACGACCTGCGATCGCGGATGAAAAGAAAGACGAGGGGGCAGGGGATCCTATCAAAATCTTGCTCGAAGAAGCTCTCGAGCGACAAAGGAACGCGATGATGGACAACTTTGCATAGATCCTTTAGTGGCTACCCAGAGGCGAGGCATCAGCGTCCAACAGCTACTCTGGAAACGCCACACCGTTTAAGGTACAAGTTAATTTTGAAATCCCCATCTTCGAGGGTTAAATAGACACGGATGTCATAGATAAATGGTTAAATCTGCTAGATGGGTATTTTTTTGTTCATGAATTTTCGAGTCGGGAAAAGATTGTTTTCGCTCTTCTCAAAGCAGCCCCTTGCGTCAAGCACTGGTGGGAAACCTACTGCGAGCATAATAGTGAAAGTACGGGCTCACTATTTTCAGCCGCACCCAGTTGGGATTCATTCCGGGATGCCGTCAAGGAGCAGTACTACCCTGTCAAAAGCTATGAGGACAAATACATCAAATGGACCACACTGCGGCAAGGAAAGGACCAAGATGTGCCAGAGTTCACATACATTTTTCATACCCTTCACACACAGTTGGGTATCAAGGACTATGAGTTGCATTTGGTACTCAAATACGGCGGCTGCCTACACAGATACATCCAGGAAGAGATGGAGTTCCTGAACATCTCCTTGCTCAGCACAGCGTACCGATATGCTGTCAAAATCGAGCAAAAGTTCAAACAGAAGAAGCGAGACTTTGGATCTGCAAATCCGAAGACCAAAGGACAAAGCCACAAAGCCAAGGCGAGGTGACCCAAGGCAACCCATCAAAGGCGCAAGAAAAAACAACACCACGAAGTCGAAGAAGGACACAAAAAAGTGGTGTGTATTCCACAAGAGTCCCACTCATAACACAAGTGAGTGTCGGACCAAGCAGTCGTTGGTGCCCGAGTTGAAGGCTTCAGAATTAGATGCATGTTCTGACCCTGAGTCAGCACCCGCAACGGGAACGGCAAAGGGAAGAAAATCATTGATCTGGAGCCCAACGTCACTATTGCCACCGCCAAGATCCAGAAGAATGAGCCTGAAGACCCATAGGAGGGGGAGTGTCTTTTCCACTCACAGATGTGGGTGAAGGGTTCGTCGCTGCGATTCATTGTCGACAGTGGCAGCCAAAAGAACCTCCTTTCAGCAGAGGTCGTGAAGCGGTTGGGCCTACCGACCACACCACACCCACAGTCGTATAGTATTGGGTGGCTTCGTGAAGGATGAGATCTCAAAGTTCGCCAGCAGTGTCGCCTTCCCTACAGCATCAAGCCCTTCACAGATAAGGTATTGTGTGATGTTACACCTCTGGATGTTTGTGATGTACTATTAGGACAACCATACTTGTGGAGACAACATGTTGTATATGAGTCAAGGCCTTTTGTTGTCATTATTTCTTTGAATAATTCATTATACAGGATATCGGAGGTAGCCCCACCTACTGCCACCTCTTTGATCACTGCCAAGAAAGGCAGCAAGCTCATCTCACAAACTAGGAAAAAAAATTTATGTCTGGTTCACTCCCAAAGTAAGGGGAAGATCGTCGCCACATCCATGACCCCCACGAAGGGTTCCTCCATGCAGCAACAGCAACAGAGGGATACGATCATGAAAGAACACAGGAACAACTTCTCCTCACCTACAGGGGTACCACACAAGCTTCAGGTGGGCAACAAAGTCTGGTTGCATATGCAGAAAGAACGCCTTACAAGAGCCCATCAGAAGCTCCGACCACTTTGACATGTCCTTACAACATTGCCAAGGCTATGGAAAACAATGTTTTGGAGCACAAAATTCCTCCATTCCTTCGCTTGCACTGAGTTTTCAATGTGGACCATCGTCGACCATGCTTCCCACCATTTCTGGACACATTAGAGATTGCAAAACAGCTCCCCAGAGACCCAGCTCAGCAAAAGCTTCCTCATCTCAGGGAGGAACTCAACGCAATGGGGATCATTGCTTCCTAAGGGAGGAGGAATGATCCAGGTGGATGTTGGTGGCCACCCACCTATCCCACTTGGATCCCCACAACTATCTGTTTCAGTTTTTCAGTTTTCGTAATTGTAGCACAATTTACTATTTTTAGCAGTTTTTCGAGCCCTGAACTTCCGGAGCCGTTTTGAGGCCCTAAACGACGTTTTTTGGGAAATTTGGCAACATCATGGGTCCACAGACCCATGTTGTTCTTCCCAAAGTTGTAGTGCTCAAATAGATCTTTCCAACGAGCTATTGTATGCATCAAACAGAAATCGAGTGCCAAAGTTACGACCTTGGGAAGTTGATGTACCAACTTACCCAAAACAGGGTCCACAATTTTTGGCATTTCATCTTCTAGGGTTAGGTTTTGTGATATGAAGGGTTTTCCATTATTTCTAAACAATAAATAGGCCTTCGAGCCTTATTGTAACATAGTCCAGAGGCATGTAGCCGCCAAATCTCTTCCCAGAGATAGACTACCATCGCCCTTGTTGGTTTATTTCCATTTCTGTTTGTAAGCATATTTCAGTATTTTACATTAATGAAATGAAGTATTATTTCCGCTGCATCTTTGTGTATATGGTTATCTCTGTATTTTGTTGCGTTGCTGTTTAAATCCGGATCAATAGTAGAAAATCAAGAGTCTAAGGGAGTGATTATAGCAGGATCTCTGGCATCATAACTTAAGGTATTTGTAGGTTTAATCTTGCACTAGAGATGGCTCTCCAAATGAGCTAGTTGGGCATTTAGACTCTCCAAGCACAAACATTGGAACATTTGGGCTCACTTGATATCATTTAGGGTAGAAAGATGTCATAATAATCCTCTTGCCTCTCCTTCAAAACTCAACCAAGGAGGTTTTTTAACTTCCAGTGAATGGTAATTGAACTAAGATATTGTTTTCATCTTCCCCTAGTATAGTTAGGGTTAGGAACCTAACGGGAAACGTCTTCAAGGATGTATAAATCAGAGAAAAGTTTATGATCATCAACAAAAAGAGACTTAAGGTGACAAATCTTAGCACGGATATCAGAGGGTATAATAGATTAATAAATGTTCACGACCTATCGTGTGTGTGCTTGGGCACAAGATCTACCTTGACGCCCACAGTCGCCCCCTCCTCATCGATTGCGCATGTGTTACCAAGGCATGGAGCTTGGAATAGAATGATGTAGGGAGTAGAGGTCAAGAACTAGAATTCCAAGGGGGGAAGTGGAGACATAGTTTATCTTGCAAACTACAAAGGGGAGAACTAGTGGGAGGTGTAGAATAAAGTGAACGCAATGAGTCAAGAGGGGAGGCAAGAGAAGAATAACAGTGCAAGACTTTAAACCATATTCAACATGCCACAAATCTTGGAGCCACCATTCAACATCTATAGACCACCCATCCAAACTTAAGTCAACAACTATGCTATCAAATGAAAAAGGAACAAATCCAATAGTCATAAGGAGTACCACCAATAATGCAGCGCACAAAGGCCCAAGGTTCAAGAGGTGGTGAACAGTTGATGATGAAACTACTACATTTGGGGGAAAGATAGCTCCATAGGAATCCATGACATCACACACAAAGGTCCAACAACACAACCACTAGCACTCCTGAAATATCGACTCCACTCTCATCGTAATTGCTTGGCCATGGGATAGACAATTCCAAAATAAAAGAGTGCACAGAGCAATAACCTTGCAATGCAATGGAATGGGGTGAATTGGTCGAGGTCCAAAAAAATCTGAGGAAGAATCTCTAAGAAAACAAGAGAGTTTTCATTCAAAGGTCCGTTGAAGTTGTAAGATTTTAGACGAAATCCCACCTATGTTGGGGAGGGAAGTGATTCACACCATTTAACGCGTTGGAGCGTTGGTTTGAAAAAAGAATGTGGTTCGAAAGAGAAGCTTTCCATATTCATAATTGCATGGAGGTATTTGCATGCATCTACATGCCGGGGGTAGGCCATGCCACCCCCCTCTTAAATGTTGCATGAGGTGGTGTGGTGGCAGGCTAGCCCCCAATGACTTGCCTCCCCTCGTTCTCCACCTCGAACGGGGATAGTTATTATATGATTAAAAAGTATACGTGGGGTTGGAATTTCAAATCTCATCTCTATAAAAATGAAAAAATTATATAATTATATATTTTAAATTTAAATTTTCTAATAATATGATTAACCAATTTATTACACTTATTTTATCAATAATTTATTAATGGAATTAAGTTGAAACTTTAAATTTCATTTTAAGTGGTAAAAAATCAATGAATATCAAATCCATTATAGTATGGAAGAGTTATTTGTACTAAATACCAATAAAAATTTATGACAGATTATTCATAAGAATTTGTTAAATACAATGAGTCTAAGAAGAAAAAAAATCTATAGAATGTCAACTTCCACGCTTGAGTGAAACCAAAAATAATACAATACTTCTTTTTTAATTATTATGAGATGAATATATATAACTTATAATTTGTTGTTGTTAAAGCTTTTTTAGAGAAACTATGTAGGAAGTCCAAAAATGTTTAATGTTTCAAGTTGATATTTTATCTATCATAAGATATAATTGAAGTAAAAGTAAGGGAAATTTCCATAAATAAGGGAAAAGAAAATTTGAAGATTACCATTAAGTGAGAAAAATTAATTTCAAAGAAAGGAGACAAAATTTAAGTAGATAGAGTAATATACTTAATGATTTAGTTGTTAGAGAATGATTAGGAAATAATAAATATATATTAAATTAATAATTGTCAAATTCCTAGGCTTAGGGAAAATCATGCATTATTCAAACTCGCAAATCATTCAACGCTTATCTTACTAAACATAACAGCATCATCTCTAAATCAGTGATTGGCAAGCTTTCTTTCAAATCTAAACACCTTATTTTCTTTGACGAAACCAAAATCCTTGCCTCCAACCCCTTTTACACCTCATGTATCTCTAGGGAGGCTCTTGAAACTCAAAAACACCCTGATAAGTTTAATGGAAAAGATGATAATAAACTAAGACAGTCTTTGAAACTCATTATTCATTGCCTCAATTGTTGACCCTCTTTAATATTTAATTTATTCATTTCAATTTATCTTCTTCCTAAGCCTTGGCCTTGACTAGATTTTAATAATTTCAATTGATTTTGTCTTACATTTTTCTGTCTTATTTTTTCCCTCCTTTTCTGATTCCCTTTTCCCTATCATGGCTTAATCTATTTATTGTTGCATCCTATCTCATTTTTTTGTTCCCACTCTTTATTTTCATAGTAATTTCCTTTTTTTTCTTGCATGTAAAATTGGTTCATGTCATGAGAGACAAAATAAGACATATAGTTTGGTTTGCCCTGGTTCACCACTAGGGAAACTAGACTAGTGGCAGAACTAGAGTTTTTTTAGCATCAAAAAGTTGACACTGGTTTGAGAGTTCAAAATTACAACATAGATACTTTGAGGCCTATAGCCTTCTTGAGCTATCGTACCCGTAAAACTAGAAAACAAACAATAAAAGTGAACAACGGGAGATTGGACAAATTTCATCAATCTATCTTGGGAGAGTTTAATTCCTCGACAGCAATGGGCTTTTTGCTACTCCTTGGAAAGTAATATACATCTAGAGGGAGTCTCATGTGTTATTTAATATGTTGCAGATGTTGATCCAGTCTTTTATTTATGCGTTATAACTCATCTAACGTCAACAATATTTTTTCCCATGCTTTGTTTATATCCAAAAGAACACCCCCAAGCAACATTTTCATGTGCCAGTAAATATCTATAATGTACATATACTAATTAAGTATTACCCCTGTATGCCCAACGACTAGGATCCAGTTGACAAAGTCACTTGCAATTTCCACATCCAACAAACATTCACATTCGACTATTATTCCCCTTTCCACATCGGTTTCCCTCTTGAATTTGAGGTGGTGTGTGGTGTCTAAAATGCGTAGTTGAGGGCTTTTCACACAAGAACCCATCTCATGGTAATAAGTCAACTTCTCTTCTGAACCTAGATTATTGTCTAAGCATGGCTATCGACAAGTGGATACCAGATCAAAATTCAAGTGTGGAAGCGAAAATCCATGAGGGAGGCAAGGGAAGGGGGGGCTTGAAATGTAACCTTGGGAGGTGAGGAATGGATGCAAGGCTAGACTAGTGAGGCATGAGAGGTTAGACCAGGTTAGATCCAACCTAGGGGCACATCAAATAGAGGTGAAACAAGACTTGCCTTCACAACCAACCATATGCATGTCCCAAAAGGAAGGCAAGGAATGAGAAGAAGGTGGTGGGACTTGAACATGGAGAGGAAACATATAAGGAGCCAACAAGTTCCTAAACCAAAGGGAAGGGACTCAAAGATAAATTGAAAATCCATAGTGAAGCTTGGATCCAAATAGAAACAATGGACCAATGATAAATTACACCTCTAAGATGATAATTTAAACTAGAATTCCTTCCCGCCCTACAATTAAATTCCTACGTGAGAACCTGAGTCCATAAATGTCATTGATTTACTATTATAATTGAACCTAGATCAGAGCTTAGAAACCGAATGTGCTCCACCTCATAGAATTACAAATTATCATGGTGCACCAAATTGATAATTATAACAAGAGAAGGATTTGGAGGTTTATACTTGCATTTATGCACTTTGAAATGAATATAAAATCCTTAGGCATCAAAACCCGACTGTGCATATCATTTGTCATTTTGCATGGAGTGTTGTGTAACATGCATTAGGTATATAATATGATGCTTGATTGATTAGCATGGTGGGAGGGATATGAAAAGTATCCCATGTTTTATACTTGGTGGGGCAGTGGCCATGCCCTGCCCCACCCATCCCCTCCCTAACACCCAATACAGGGATTCATAATCATTTACTTAATTGCTAATCTAATTTTATAATTATTAATTAATATATAATTTTAATTTTGAAGTTGCTAAATCATTTATTATATGACTTTTGTTTCCTTTCTCTAATGGTAATATTTCTCCACGAACAATATCTTTTTTGTTTTACAAAATATTTTCCCCTATTTATGCACTACTCCCATACACTTCTTTTTTATTTTCTGTCATGGCTAGGTTGAGCCTAGGCCAAGGCCGCTCCATTATTGCATGGAATAAAAATGATTGACCCATAGTGGGATGTTATCACCAGGATTGTATGAGGCTCTCTCAAGCCTGGATGCCCCTTGGGATAGTTTAATTCCCCTAAAGTGACTTCCATCCTCCATCTCTCCCCATGAAGTTTGAATCTGAGACTCTTTTCAAACATTGTTGTATCAATTATTTATGATGATAGGTGGAGTATCCACTTAAAAACATTGGGCAATTCTAAACTTTTTAACTTTTTTTATATGACAATGAGAACTTCTTAACCACTGTGTGATTTCGTTGAGGTGTCTAGTGTTTCGGGTGAACACTTCATCCAACTTCATCAATAAGATATTTTTGTCCATGAAGATGGGTGAAGCGTTCACCTGAAATGTTGGACACCTCAATGAGATCATTCAACGTTACATAAATTCTCATCATCATATTATCAAGTGTGAAAATCTACATACTAAAAAACTTTTCTATTATTTAACATAACATATTTACACAATTGCAACACTATCCATACCATTGTCAAGAAAGCCCCTCTTGACTTCCTAATTCTTTTTTCTCACTCTACACTATTTTCAAACTATGACAAATGAACACATCACATAGTATACTAAGTAATACAAAAAAATACAAGAGTGATATTGCTATAGTTGGCTTGTCATCCCCCTAGCAAACTTATTAATACAACTTTGGTCCTTGAAGCAACTACTTGCACCAAATGACAAAGGTGATTTTGATCAGACAATGACCTTAATTGTTGCCAATTGGATATGTTTTATCTATTTGTTGTTTACATTGATGACAAGATTTATAATTCTTTTTGCTTATATGTTGTATACACCAGCAGAGATCCATCTCAACTCTGGATCTACCAAGTGTCAAGACGGATCAAATCTCTCAAGATGCAAACCTCATTCTAAATGCAACGTTAGAGGAAATTTTTGCACCTAGATACATTTAATTCTTCTTGGCTCTTGGTAAATTTGGGATTAAAATGGATCTGTGTTGGTTTTCAGTAAAATACTAATAAAATGTTTTAGCTATAAGAATTTTGTTTTTATTTTCACTTGTATTATGTGATGGAATTATTGTCATTGATGGAAAAGGAGAAATAGGAGCAGCAAGGTATGCAGTAGTAGCAACAAGGCAAAGGAGCAACAATAGTTGTTGTATGTACAATTGTGTAAAGAGATTGTTGTGATGCCAGGCAAAGGCAAAGACATGAGTTGAATTGTTATGTTGCAAGGCAAAGGCAAGACTCCATGACAACAAAGGCAAAGACATGGACAAATATTGTGATGCGGGGCTATTTGAATATAAATGCAATATTATATTATTGCATGCTATTTATTTATTTTATTAACATGAAGAATATGAATGCGGTGATGAGAAATCTATAGGGGAATGATTGGAGTGATTTCTCTTTTCTTTATAATTGCTTGTGATCTCTTTTCACTTTTTATTATTTATTATGTTCTTTACTTATTATTATGTTTATATATCATCAAAAACCTACCAAAACAAGAAGAAACAAGAACACAAAATGTAGGCTACAAGCCAGGGAAAAAATCTCTCCACTTCTGTGGAAAACCCACAAATCTCTTCTCTTCTTTTAGATTCTTCAATCGACGAATTCCAAGACCTCTTAACCAAGAGCAATACCCTTCAAGACCAAGTCCAACCTTTCTAGATGATATGCTTCTCTTATCCAATTCAAACTCAATCAAATCTCTTCTAGCAATACAACTTTGACCCCTAGCTTCAAAGTTTCGGCCTCTACTGCAGGTTTGAAATTTTCAGCCCTCCTAGATACAACTATTGCCACATGTGTGCTTATTTTAGCATCCCAGCGCTTCTTCAGACCTTCACTTGAATTTTTCCTTCTTTTGGTGCTTGAGGATGACCTAAAGTGACCTTCGCTGGCCTTCTTTCTCTTCCTTCTTCAAGATCGAATCTGCAGAAGAAAAACCTAGACCAGCGACAGAAATCCTAACATTCCTTCGCACATGTTAGAGAGAAATAACACAGAAACTAGTCTTCTTCATCCTCTTCCTTCTTTGTTTCCTTCTTCCTCTTTCTCATTCTCTTGAATGTGTCCCAAGGAGGTCGAGTTCCCTCCTTTATATAGGCTTCTTAAGGTGGATGTGGCTCCTAAATTTAGGCCGACTTTCAAGCTGCCAAAAAAACTTGGTCTTGAAGGGTATTTTGACACTTTTAATGAAAAAATAATTTTCTTTACAAGTTACAATATGCCCGATGGGGTCTTCAACTTATGACAATGACTATTTTGACTTCTTGACCTAGGACAAACCCTAGAAGCACTCAATGGGTGCTTGAACTCTAAAATAAAATATCTTGAGCATGAAAGCCATGCTCCAAATAATCATAATAATAATATTTTTTCTTTCATTTTACAATATACAATAATCAAAAGTACATTTCATGTTTATGAAGACCGAACCTAGTTACACATTTTTCAACTCTCCTTGGTATAGGGAGGTATTCATAAATGGTACATGGACATTCTCAATTTGAAGAGATCTTATCAAAGGAGTTAGATCGGTAACCCATTTGTTTAGCATCATACCAACCAACATTTCCATATGCAAGGCCTTGACTAGTAACTCTATCTCTCCACAAGATCATAGTGCAATGTTGGCGAGACCAATGATTGATAGACACCATCATCATTGTATCTCTCAGAACATACCCTGCCCGAGTTCTCTCAGAGTATGTTCCATCATGACTATTTTTATCTTGGATAGCCAATCCTCAAAGAATATCAGTCCCCTATGACTACTCTTATCTTGCATACCCTACCTCATCCTCAAGGAGTATTGGATGTCAGATGCTTAGCCAATCCTCCATTCTTTCTTCCTAAGTGAAGGCAAGAATGATGTGCCTATCTCTCCCTCTCAACTAGGGAGGATATATCAACCAAACTAAATGTGTCTCTCAAATACACAAGCTTCTTGTTAGGAAGATATTTTTTCAAAATATTAGCTACCTGTTCACCAATGGAGATATATTGTAGCTGCAATACATCATCTTGTACTAGCTTCTGAATGTAGTGATACTTGTTGTTTATATTCTTTGCCTTTTCATGAAAGATTGGGTCTTCAGACAATCTTATACAACTAGAGTTATGACAATGTATCATTATAGGGTCCATTTACCTTCAAACAAGTCAGACATCAACTTCCTCAACCAAACAAATTCTCTGCTTACTCAAAAGACTACAATATACTCAACCTCAACACTACTCAAAGCAATTGTATCTTGATTTATGCTCATCCATGAGATCATGGAGGATCCAAAACTAAAACATCCTCCTGTAGTGCTCCTTCCATCCTGCTCACTGCGTCCCTAGTCAGAATCTATATATCCAATCAAATGGACATGATTCCTCCTATCATATTTCAGGCAGTAGTGGATGTTTTACTGCAGATATGCTAGTATATGTTTTGTTGATATCCAATGATCATGCTTCGACTCCACTTGGAACTAACTACAAACATTTACGACAAAACATATGTCTGGTCATGTTTTCACCAAGTAGATCAGTAAGATAATCAATTGTCTATATCTGGAAGGATCCACAGGGATCGATACAAAAATCCTTAGTGTTTTCAAGTTTGTGATCATTGGGGTTAACATTGGTTTACAATCCATCAAGTCAAACCTCTTCAACATCTTGATCACATACTTCCCTTGACCTAGATAGATTTCATCGGATCCTTGCCAGACTTCTAGTCCCAAATAATAGTGCATCAGCCCTAGATCCTTCATGTCAAATTCTGTTGTTAGATGCTTCTTACATTCTTCAATTCAACCTTCCACGCCTATCAAGGGAATATCAGTGACACATAGAAGAATGATTATTAATTATCCCTTCACAACCTTAATATAAAGGTTCATATCAAAAAAACCATTTTTGAAGCCTAATCTCTATAGGTATGCATCCATTCTAACATATCATGCCCTTGGTGCTTGCTTGAGTCCATATAATGCCTTCTTCAATCTACACACATATGCCTCTCTATCTTTAACTTAAAATCCCAAGGGTTTCTCTTTATATAATTCCTCATCAATTGTGCCATTTAGGAATGCAATATCGACATCCATTTGGTGGATGTTCCATCCCATTGATGTTGCCAAAGAGACCGATGAATGTACAGTTGTATACCTTGTTGTCGGAGCAAATTTCTCTTCATAATCAATGCCTTCTTGTTGAGAGAAGTCCCTAGCCACAAATCTTGCCTTATATTTATCAATACTTCCATTTGTTGCATGTTTAATCTTGTATATCCATTTGGAAGTTACCACAAATCCGTCAACAGGCCTAGGTATAATCTTCCAAACTCCATTTTTCATTATTGATTGATACTCTTCATCCACGACATCCTTCCATTCTTGGTGTGTGACAACTTCTTCAAAGGTGGATGGATTTGCTTCTATCAATTTCGTCATATAGGTTGCATACCCAAAATATTGATTGGGCTTCTTGCTTTCCTTGAATGTGCCTTGAACTTAACCATGACTTTCTACATCAAGTAGTGTAGACCTCAACCAGTTAGGTCTCTTTCTAGTTTCGGGGATTACCACAGGTTGTATAGGTTCACTGGGACCTTCATCTTCATGATTTGTTTCTTCTTCCTCCCTAGTAACTTCCTCTTCAAATTTTGGAAGTTCTTCATCTAGATAGTCCATAGGGAGATCCTTTGTTTTCTTGAATGCAATACTTTCGTCAAATATTACATCTTGGCTAACTTATACTTGGTGCCCTTCCATTATGTAGATTCTATAGGCCTTAGAAGAGTTACTATAGCAAACAAGTGTTCCATTCATGCTTGATGGATCCAACTTCTTTCTTTTGAATATAGACAGGACAACCAAAAATCCAGAGATGATCCACGGTTGGTTTCTTTCCAGTGAATACTTCTTCGAGAGTCCTCTTATCTAGTAACTTGCGGGGACTTCGATTTTGTATGTATAAAAATGTCTTTGTAGCTTCACCTCACATAAATTTCTGTAAATCTTGATCATGTAGCATAGATTTTACACTTTCTTCAATGGATGGATTCTTTCATTTTGCAACTCCATTTTGTTCGGGATTATATGGGACTATCAACTCCCTCTTAATCCCAAACTCCTTACAGAAGGCTATAAGTTCTTTTGAATTATATTCTTCTCCATTATTAGATCTCAATATCTTGATTCTCCTTTTAGTAAGGTTCTCTACTTCAACTTTGAATTCTTGAAATTTGGTAAAGACTTCATCCTTGGATTTCATTAAGTAAACCCAAGTTTTCCTTGAATGGTCATCTATGAATGTGACATAGTATAGATGACCTCCAAGTGACTTTGGAGTCATAGGACCATAAACATTAGAATGAATAAGATCCAAGATTTATTTTAAACTCGAAGCACTTCTTCCAAATGGTCTCTTGGTGTTCTTACCCAATGTAGATCCTTTGCATACTCCTTCGTGATCTTCTTTCAGTTCAGGGATTCCATCTAATATTGAATTTAGGGTTGGAAGGATTTTGAAGTGGAGATGGTTGAATATTCTATGCCAAAGTTCACATGGGATGATTTCAATGTGAATTAATTATTGAGCAAAGGGAGTTAGCGTCCTGTAAAGTTTTCCTTCACGAATTCCAATCATTCTTACATTTTCTATGCTTGAGTTTTTACCCCAGACTATATTTTTCCATCAATAAAAGCCACTCTATCACCTTTATCTTCTAGAATTGAAATGGAAAGTAAATTTTTTATGAAAACCTAGAACAAATAGGTTGTTGTTGAGATGAATATTTCCTCCATTCTCCAACTCTAGCAAGGTTGATCCAATTCCTCTTAGAGGATAACTCTTATTATCACCAAGTTCTATGGAATAAGAGGAATTTTCTTTTGACAATGTTTTTAGTTGTTTGTGATGGTTGGTAATATGTCTTGATGATCCACTATTAATCACCCAAATTCTCTCATCTTTGAATGTGCTAGTGAGTGCTGAGAGGATTCCTTCATCCTTGGTCTTAATCACTTCCTTCTTTGGAGTAAATAGAGGATTCCATACTTCTTTTAAGTTCTTCTTGAGATGGCTTGCTACCTTTGAACACTTCTTTAGAAACTTCTCTAGTGTGGTATATATCTTCATAATTCCCTTAGCCAACCTTAGCTTTGATACCATGTTGCGAAATCTATAGGTCAATGATTATAGTGATTTCTCTTTTCTTGATAATTGCTTGTGATCTCTTTTTACTTTTTCTTACTTATTAGCTTCTTTACTTATTATTATGTTGGTATCATCAAACAACTAACAAAACAAGAAGAAACCAGAACACATAATGTAGAATTCAAGCCAGAGCCAAAACCTCTCCACTTGAGAGGAAAACTTGCAAATCTCTTCTCTTCTTATAGATTCTTCAATTGTTGAATTTCAAGACCTCTTGACCTAGACCAATACCCTTCAAGACCAAGTCCAACCTTTCCAGATGATGTGCTTCCTTTATCCAAGTCACACCCAGTAAAATCTCTTCCAACAACACAACTTCGACCCCCAACTTTAGAATTTCAACCTCCACTACAAGTTTGAAATTTTCGGCCCTCCTAGCAACAGTTTTTACCACAAGTGTGAGCTTATTTTGGCCTCCTAGGACTTTTTCAGAACTTCACTTGACTTTATCCTTCCTCTGGTGATTGAGGATGACCTAAAGGGATCTTTGTTGATCGTATTTCTCTTCCTTCTTCATGATCAAACCTGCAAAAAAAAAAAAAAACCCTTAGACCAGCAACAGAAAACCTAGCCCCCCTTCGCACATGTGAGAGAGAAATAACCCATAAACAAGTCTTCTTCATCCTCCTTCTTCTTTGATATCATCTTTTCTTTCTCCCTTGCTTGAATGAGCAAGTGATGAATGTGTCCCAAGGAGGTCGAGTTCCCTCCTTTATATAGGCTTCTTAAGGTGGACGTGGCTCCTCAAATATGTTGACTTTCGAGCTGCCAAGCCAAATTGGTCTTGAAGGGTATTTTGACACTTTTAATGACAAAAATAATTTTATTTACAAGTTATAATGTGCCTGATGGGATCTTCAACTTATGACAATGACTCTTTTGACTTCTTGACCTAGGGAAAACCCTAGAAGCACTCAATGGGTACATGACCTCTAAAATAGAAGACCTTGAGAATGGAAGCCATGCTCCAAATAATAATAATAATAATTTTTCTTTCATTTTATAATATGTTAGGGTCCTAAATTTCATAGGATGACTTGTTTTGACTTTATGATTTATATTTGAAAAATGTAAACAATGTTTCATGTTTGAAATTTATTTCCAAAAGAAAATGAAAAAATACATATCTAGAAAAAGAAAGAAAAGAAACATAAGTTTTAGGGGACAGAAAAAATAGAATAACGAAAGAAGTGAAAGAAACTAAAAAAAAAACAAAAAGAGAAAAAATATATGAAATTGTCCCCGTAGGCGAGCAAGTCTAAATGCCACCAAGAAAAATCAGAATCACATGCTTCAAGAATTTTTGTAAATAAAGTGTGCAGCTTGTTTAAATGCCACATCTTAAATAGAAAAAATAGAAATAGTTCATCTAATTACACTGTTTAAATCTGATTAGTTTGAAATTAAAGATAATTAGGTGAGTGAATAAATCAATCACACAATTTAATCGTGATTGAGCTAGATTAGTGGACTTAATCACACCATTTAAACGTGGTTAACTGACAAAGAAAAAATAATCAAAAACCTTAGAAAAATAAATAAATGGGCTTGCAAAATCAAATGCACCCTAGATTTGATTAATTTGATTTAAATTAGTTAATTTGATTTTGAATAAATCGATCACGTGTACAAACATGATTAATTGATTATAATACGTGTATATTATTCTTTAATGTTTCCAATGGTTGTAATAAAGGTTGAGGTCAGCATATTAGTTTATCGACGGGAGTATTAACTACGCAAATCAATAGTTAAGATCTTCCTCATCTGGACCAATGGTGGGGAAGTGTTTTCGGGCTCTGTTGGAGAGGTAAATCCCCTCTACAGATAGAGGCGATCCCTACTAGCCCAAATGGGGTCTAGCAACAATCAAACAATGCTACACTGCAGGTTCCTAGTTGTAATTAACAAGTGGGAAAAAGAAACCTACTTGGATTCCAATGCTATGTTTGTCGAAGAGATGATCCTCTCGCTCCTTCGCTCCAGCCGATCACAGTCCTCCACTATCCTTGCGGATGGACACCTGCACAAGCAAAGAGAGAAAACACAAGCGTAAAATCTACTAAAAACAACTATGTATCAGTCAGGATGGATACAATTTACATTAATCATTCATAGGACAAATGGAAATGGAACCATAAGAGTAGTCATCTATCTTTATTAATCAGAAAATAGAGTAAGGTACAACCGAAGTCCTGACGCTGAGTCCTTCTCTAGAGGGTCCAGCCAGCATGTCTTCCAAGCATTCACCTTTGAAGTAAATCTCCCAAGTCAAAGAGGTCTCTCTCTCACATACAAGGCAACAAACTCATGACCTTCCTCAAGCTCAAAAACAATCCTCACACAACACACCAAATGCCTATAAAGAGTAGCACTAATGCACTAAGAATTCCTTAATCAAAGTCTATATGTTCAAAACTAGCTGCTCATGGGCAATGGAGGAGGCTTATAAAGGAGAAGGAGTCTCCATGAATAGGTAAAGGATGAGCTTTCCCCAAGATAAGTGGGTGATCAGTCGAACAGACCTGCCAGAGAAAGGATGGCGACCTCAACAATGCTAACAGCCAAGTCTGGAGTCATCTGGAAGGTTGGCTGTTAGAACAAACTCGCCTAAATAGGATCAGCGCGGGTGCAAAACTGGGCTGGCGCGCTGACATCGCAGATCAACTATAGAAGAGGCCTGGTCAGCGCGAAAAGGACAAACGGAGGGCGCGCTGTCCGTAAAATGGGACCAGCGCGGAAAACACGTGTGCTTCCGCGCTGGCAGCGCAGCAGATACACTAGCCTCCGCCTGTCAGCGCAGTTATTTAATGAACAGACGCGATGATCCATTTAACTTAGGCAAAGAGGGTTTTTAGCCATTTCAAGGAGCATGAGCTTAGGTGAATGTGGTTTTATAGCACAGTAGGGAGACTGACATGATGGCAATGACATTTTACTGTGTAACAGATGCCCCCTAAAGCATGAAGCCCGAGAGAGTGGGAGGGGTGAAATGCTTTACAAGACTGCTGGACTGGAGCACCACCAGGGAGAACCTGCAGGCAGATACAACTGATATTTCAATTACATGTAGTCTAGGCATGGGCGCAGCCATCCAAAAGACATATGGAAAAAGGTCTGTGGTGTGGAAGCAGCCACCCAGCTGAAGAGACCAAAATGATAAGAGGTATGGTCGCAGCCATCCTTAAGAAGACTCAGGTATGGTCGCAGCCATCCATCAATGAGTCATGTAATGATGTCCCACAAAATCGCAACCTGGTCCACAATGGACTAGAACCAGGGTCTTGCGCTCCATCCGAAACCGAACAAAGTACAAGTTCAAACATGTGAATACATGTGTCGAAGTCGAACATGCTTGAACATCGTCTGATTACCAGCCAATGATGAGAGCTGTTAACAGACGCGAGAGGGGCCACCAATGATGACGATGGTCCTCAAGGTACTACAGGTACAATCCACGGCATGCGAAAGAATGAGCCGATGTCGAACACCCGCGGAATCATCCGATCGGAGGTCAATGATGAAAACCTCGCGTCGAACACGAAGAACCTGCCATTGAGGCATGCAGGCTCCAAGGTACCTGAAGGAAGTCTCTAGGTCACTCCTGGATAATGAGCTGAAGTCGACAGGAAGTGATCTTTATCGAAGGTGGGCCATAATGATTCCCACATCATCGACGCGAGACGGGTAGAGACAAGTTTGTTTTGCGTGAAATATCAGAGGGAGGTTATACTTGCAGAGGTCAACTTCTCTTGAACATATCGGCGGCACAATGACGGATTTGGCAGTATTTGGGGGTCAAATGATCAGAGGTCGTAACGAAAGGACAATGAGCAGATGAATGGCCAAATAGGATAACCCAAACCCATGGAGGCAAAAGTGAAGCAAGATGAGATGTCCCCACCCAGACACGAGTGCAAACAGTGCCATGTTCAAGAGCGACATACTGCCGATGACGATGATTACGATTCCTTTATTTCCCCCACCATTTCTGGCGAGTACCCCGATTATTTTTGGATGACAAGCTTGACGGGGATAACATATGCTTGGAGAACGTCATTTCGACGGAGCCCGATGTCATTTAGTTTTAACGAGCCTGACAAAGGAAGAACTCGGCGTCTTTTCATGTTTAGAGAGTTTGAAAAGACAGCTGAAAAGGAAACTCCAAGGGGGGTGCTTTTTCGTAAAGTTGTGTCTCCCGAGCCTGAAAAAGTATAAAACGATGCTCGAAAGAACCACTCGATCATTACGACCGAGGAGTACTTTTCGTAAATAGTGACATCGACCCGAAAAAGTAAAAAAGCGATCGATACCACGTCGTTTTAGAACCGATAACAGGTGCGAAACGACAAACACCCGGCAATCTTTGTTATTTTAATCGGTCGAAAAAGAGCTTTAGAACGACCGCCTCTCATTCCTTTAGACGAGCTGAGAGGAGGCTCAGCAATCTTTTCTTGTTTCATGTCGGAAAAGAGCTTAATGACGACATTTTTTCGGACCAAGTGTATATGCATCCACCGTGACCTTGCTGGTTCCGAGGACCTGCACAAGACAAATACCCGCATAAACCTGTTTGATACGTCGAAAAACCATAACAAATCATGCATTAAGGCATAATTGATCACATCCGGATGAATCCATGGCAAAACTATAGTAAAAACCCACATTTATAAGGAATTTTAGCCAAATTTAGAAATTTTACTATAAATAGGAGGTTTGTAAAATCATTTTTATCATTTTACCTTGGGAGCTTTGGAGAACGTTAAATTACTACAAAGTTGACGGAGCTGATTCTTCCTCATCCGGAAGCCGATTTCCCGACCGTTGGTTCCAGGTAGGTTCCTCTTGTCCTGCCTTTCATTTTAGTTATGTTTTCATGCAAATCCACCGTGGGATTTGGCCGTTTGGCCAACTTCTTTGCACGTTGGAGCGCTCTCGGTCAGCGCGGATTTCCCTATCGGGTCCGCGCTGATCGGGCTTTCAAACACGCAGCTCATTCTAGGTCAGCGCGGAAAACCCGTGTCCTTCCGCGCTGACCCAGTGAAAAATGCACAGGGTGGCCATTTCCAGCGCGACTGTTTTAGAAATAGTCGCGCTGGCGCCGTGACATATTAATTTTTTAAATTTAATTGTTATCTTTCATATGCAAGCTTCTAAATGAGTTTTGGGTGACTTTGCAGGGCATTATGGCTTTTACTTGGCAGGAGAGGGACCATGATAACGAGGATGTTGCCGCTTTCGCTGATGCCGGATGCCGCAATGCAATGCGGGCATGCGGTTTGATGAAATTTTTTCTCACTCCGCGATTGAGAGCTCAACCGGACTTGCTGGAGCTGTTGATTCGAGCATGGAACCCAGTGGATGGGAAATTCACCATCCGGGGTCGAGACATTGAGTTCGACTCTACTGATATTTACTTTTTAACTGGGTTGTCTCGCCGAGGCCCGATGCCCATTCTGGAGGGGTAGCGTCCTAGCGGCGAGACGCTAGATCGGCTGATGGCTCGTGTCTGCCCACGGGCGGTCAAGACACGGAGCGGGAAATGCAGTATCCCGTCGGTGGGTGTCGGTGAGCGTGCCGACATAGTTCTCCATACCATCCTTTTTCTGGTTACGCGGGCGGCAGGGAGCCTGGCGAACCATGAGGCCTCTAAGGCCAATCTCTTGCTCGCTCTGGATTGCTTACAGCCCACGATCTTTAACTGGGTGGCGGCTGTGACAAACAGCATGAAGAGACAACTGAACAACTGCCGACACGGAGAGTCGAAGCAGTTCGGCTATGGTTCTCTTCTGCTCCCATTGATGTTCGAGCTGGTGCCGGCCCTCCGGCTACAGACCATGGTGCTAGACCTGCCACGCAATGCGCAGGAGACGAGGGCCACTAAGTGGTCTCGGGTCATGCCTCGCGGAGGTGGTGGACGATCAGTGTCCTGGGGCCTCTGCTTCAGAGAGTGGCTAGAGAGTTAGGTCATCTTCGTCGAGGACTGGCCGTACGCCGGTATTGACTTCCGTGGCGACCCAGACATGCCGCTGCCTGCGGGAGAGCAGTGGGATGACGGAGGTATGACACTTGATCTTTTTCATTTTTATTTATATGATGTTTTTGTATTTTCCATGTACATGTCTTAATATATGCTCTTACTGTGCAGATGTAGGACCTGTGAGACCCCTCGACCTAGCTCCAGAGGCACGGAGGGCAGATCAGGGTGCTAGCGCCTTGGCTTTGGCTCCTGTGGGAGGTGACCAGGCGGAGACGGTGATCCGCAACCTGAAGGGGTTGCTAGCAGGAGTCCCTGACTATCAGGGGATCGAGGAGGTCCCTTTGGCTGCGCAGATCCATACAGTGGGTGTGGAACCCAGGACCGCTTATTGAGGCGGGTGGCACGAGCGGTGGAATGCTACAGAGAGCATAACCCACCACAGTAGTCGCCTAGGTTTTATTTCCACTCCTGTTATTTTGAGAGACATATGTCTCAGATGTACTCAGAATGTTTGAGACACATACATTTATTTTTGAGCGCCTTAGTGTGCCACACGATATATATATATACATGGTGTTTTTATTGTATCTTATGCTTCTTATGTTTATGAATTTACATGTTTCACAAATGTCTGTCTAATACATAGTTAGCCAATGCATCAGTTACCGCATTAAGTCTTCTTGGAATGTGATGATAAGTAATTTAATCAAAATCTCTTTCCAATAACTTAACACGTAAATACAACCTTAATATGCGATGGTCTCTGACGGAATATTGTCCATTGAGTTGGTGAACTACAAGCTGTGAATCCAATTTTACAAACAATGAGCGGATTCCGAGGTTAATCGCCTCGGCTAATAATTCAATTACAGCACTATATTCAGCTGCATTGTTCGTTGTGCAACCTAGACACACACCTTGAATGTCTACCAACTCACCATGAGGATCGTAGATCACCCATGCCGCAGACGACAGATTGCGAGTGCTGTGGGAAGCACCATCAGCGAAACCAACGTAAGGTGATCCAGACATCTGTTCAGAAGCAAAAGACACAATAAGCAGCGATCACGCCAGCTCACTAAGGCAAAAATCAAAACAAACACGCACACACACAAAACATACTAAAAAAGACATATGCATGTAAAAATAAATGAGAGAGTGCCTGGACTCAGGCGTAATATTTTTTAAGATATAGCCCATTATGGGGCCGGTCCAGGGGATTGCCTTCATAATCGATCAGCTCGTAGGCACCTTTTTGTAGAACTCTTTTTACAATGTAGGGCCCGTGCCACATT
>APFE030022024.1:5314-17453 GCA_000404065.3 Pinus taeda
AATGCCAACACTGTGATCGAGTTGGCCATTTGAAAGATCACTGTTTTGATCTTCATCCATGTAAGCACTGCCATAAAACTAGCCATTCTTCACACAGATGCTTCAACAACAAACGTCCTGCAAGAACAAAGAATCTAGGATGGATCGCTTCTTGGCAATGGGCATCAAAAGCCAAGAAGATATTTCAAACACATGTCAGAACTTGTTCCAGAATATTGAACAGTCTTGCAGTTGAGTTTTCTCCATCTTCTCACCTTGTATCTGACAGGGGGGGAAATGATGGTCATCTACAAGCTTCAAAGCCACATCAAGCGAGCCTGAGCCACAACCTACCACACCAGTTTCAGGGTTGTAGCCAGAGACAAAGATGCTTGAACATGCCTTCAGTTGGCGATGTGGGACACTTCCTCTAGCAGAAGACTTACAGTTTCTTGCCAGTTTTGGAAGAGTTCTGGGAACTGCACTAAGCATTCCAGTGTTGGTGGCCATCCTTAAACCACCGCCCTTTATACCAACATTTCAGAGAGCACATTAAGCCTAGTGCTGCCATGCATTTTTGCACATTTTGTATTAAAGCTCTCTTCTTGGACTCATACATAACCCTTCGGATTAAGGGGGGGAATGTTGGACACCTAATCCTAAATGGGTTAGTGTGGAAGCCAAATGGAAAAAGCAGTCCAAGAGACCTTGGGATGTGAATCTCAACGGTCACCAAATGTACTATAAATATATATCAAATTATTAATAAAATTGTAATGCATGCTTTATCATTTATATCTTTCTCGCTCCCCATGTGTGTTTAACATAAATCAATAAAGCCATTGCATGACAAAGGAAAGTTCTAGAAAGGAAGGACCAAGCCCATAACAAGTGAACTAAAATAGCTAATGAGATTAGATAGAGGAAGGGAAAGTGAAATAGTATGTGACATAGGAGTACCTTAAGAAGATGGGCTGATCTCCTTAGAATCCTGCCTAGGTGCTTGCTTCCAATCAACCCTTGGACTCGATTCTTCTTCCATCAAAATGGTTTTGGGTGCATCCTATCGGTTATCTGGAGAAGACTTTTCCACACATATCCATCAGGGGTTTCCTCCTTATTCCTTCTGATGGTATTCTTTCTTTGTATCTTACAACCTATCCTCCTAGTGAGAGGGAGTGGATGATCCCATAAAACATGATCTTCCTTGTGGCATCTATGATGTAACAACCCTAGTCAAAATTCCATGTAATAAATTTAATAAAGGAAAAATAATAACCAAGGTCATGGGACACGTATTCCAAGTTGAGTGTTGGGAAAAAAATCCTAGTGTGGGTTTTCATTTGGTTTATTATGGCTAAGGAAATTGGCAAAGGAAATGGCAAAGGTTTTGGAAAGGCATGAAGCATTAATTGAAATTTTATTAATGAAAATAATTGAAAAGAGGAGAAAAGGGAGGTGAATGGTCAGAGGTTGCATGTGAGGAGAAAAAGGAAGGAAAATAATGGAAAATTGAATAAAATAGAGGCCTCATTAATTAAAAATGCTTCTGAGGATCAGTTGGTGCCTTTTGTCAGTTGAGTTTTGGAGCTCTCTCTATTCTCTCTCTCTCTCTCTCTCTCTCTCTCTCTCCCCCTCTCACTCTTGGACAATTAGAGAATTCTTGGAGCATTCTGGCATTGTTTTTTTTTTTCACTTACTGGTTCACGGATACCCGGGTCAATGGGTAACCGCTACGTCCAGGGTTGTTTAACACTTAGTGGACGCCACCCGAAGGTCATCAACACCCCTTGGCCTATTTACTGACCTAACCCCAAGAGCTTTTGGGATTCGACCCTGTGACCTCCCATTGGCGAGACACTTGATTTGACCGATTGAGCTAACTCTTGGGGCTTAGCATTCTGGCATTGTATTAAGGAAAGAAAAGGAATGAAAAAGAAGGAAAAGGGAAGAAAATATCAAGCAAGGAAGAGCAGGATCAAGAAACAACATCAAGATTACTTGCAGGTATCGATTTTCATGTGTGATTTCCATGCTAAATTTGGCATGCATGCATGTGAGTATTTGGTTCTCTTGTTGTCATTGGAATGGGTTTTTCCAGGTGTGACAACGTTTTTTAGCCTTTGCTTTCGATTTCTGGACAAACATGGTGTGATGGATTCTCATTTATTTGGTTAAGCGAGATTTTTGGATGGTTTCGAAACTGAGTGAGGTGGTCTCTAAAGAAGAACACAAGGCCTAGGAATCCCTGGATCGGAGAAGGTGGGATTGTGGTAAAACCATATTTTGTGTACCTTGGTCAGCCTAGGAATCTTCAATCAGTGAATGGAGGGATATACAATAAATCCAAGAGGTGTGTTCTCTTGATTAGGCCTAGGAATCCTCAAACGGTGAATGGCAGGATATACGGTAAATCCTAGAGAGTGGAGTCTCGATTAGGCCAAGGAATCCTCGACTGGTGAATGGCGAGATATATGGTAAGCATAGAGAATAGGAGGCATAAACATTCCTCACACTGTAGGTGGATAAATCGGATGGCATCCATGCTTGTTTAGGGCTAGTTATCTAGTAGGGATTGTGGTAAAGCCTGCAAAAACTTGGATTGGTTTTGTTGTGGGTCTCACATTCATGCTTGGAATATGGCTCGAGGGTGATTGGTTGAAAAAAAGATATTGTTCAACCAATTCAAGATCGGGTGGCTTGTGGAAGTCTTGGACGTGGTCGGCTTATGCATTCATTAATAAGAGCTCTTTCTCCTTGGTATTTCATGTGTAAATATAATGGTTCATATGTGATTCTTATGGTTGTTATATCCTTGTTATTTTTATTGGTTATATGTTGGTTATGAGTATGTTTTATGACAAACTTTATGTATGGATCTCATCATGTTTTGATTTGCAAATGAATGTACAATGAAAATATGACCTATAGATGATAATGAACTATTGTGATAGAGAAACAATGCTTCTTTACAAATATCAAATAAGTATGAGACCTCTATGCTCAGATATGTTGTTATGACCTATAGATTACATATTTGTGACTTGTATGATGAAATGCCTATCATGGATAGTAGGGGTTAGATCAAGTACTTGTACCAATAATTTCATTAGTAGCCTTATTCCATTGTCATTTATCATTTCTGAAAGTTTCATCAAGTTCTTAGCATTGGCCTGAGTCCTTGCCTTGAAAAAGTGGCACAAAACTCAAGGTCGTTTGCTCAGAACTGGCTGTAAAAGTCCACAATAGTTGGCATGCCTTGCTGTGGGAGTGACTGGAAGGACTCAGTTGCATGCATGGATTTTCATGGAAATGCTTGAGGGTCTATATAAGTGAAATGTCAAGTTTTCATAGGGGTTGGTCACCTAGAAAGGTTGGTTGGCTCCTGAAGGTTTTGTAGCATGTGTGGAAGGTCATAATGGTTTGTTTTGTCGGTTCCAATTCCTTAGCTATACATGGGGATTTGAATCAATCATAGTAGTCTCTCATCACATGTTTACTCCAGCAGAGTGGTTAAATTGGGTAAATATGGGAGGAGGGTGTTGCAAAGTGGTATCAGAGCATGGTTCACCCCTTGGACTGTGTGGTCGGTGTGTTGGTCATGCATACATGTTAGTTTCATATGTGTTACTTATGCTTGTGGTTTATTTGCTTATTGTGGTTTCGTGGTTGTAGTTGTGTCACCATGTGAAATTTTATGGTGTTTTTGTTGGATGTGGTCGTCATGAGTGTATGTTGGTTATGCATGTCAGTGCCTATATGTTGTTATGCATACATTGACATGGTGATAATTTTCATGCATGAGACCATGATATGTGATTGGTATGGTCATGTATGGTAATTAGATGATGGTTGAAATGATGTTTATGTATTGTTATGATTATGATTATACCACAGGAAATTATTTAAGCTCCTTCCCCCATTATGCCCCAATATATTCACAGAACCTTCCTACAGAAAATTTCCTATCATAAGCTCGACCTACTACCACCTAATCAGAGGTCTTCCTGGCTTCCCCAAATTGAAAAATTTCACCAAATGCCAAAATCTGAAGTTCAGATTTTACCCTAGTGCACTTTTTTTTCCTCCTCTTCTTTTCGATTTGTGGAAGGTCCTTAGGGCTTGGCCACATAACTACGGTTTCCTCCACCTTTATGAACCCACCATCTCGTCCCATCATTATTTTGAAAGTCTCTACATGAGTATTCACATAATTTCAAATATCCTCAAAGTGAAACCCTTCTGATTCTATAGAGAAACCCCCATGAAAAACCTATCTCGGTCTATGTTTGATTCCAAGCCCAAAACCTCCTTTTCCAAAACCTTATATAGAAAAAATTGTAAATAATGGCTCAAAACCACACCTCCCTAGCTCTTCCCATCCTTGCTCAGCACTAAAAAATGGCTCCTAAAGGGAGCATATGAAAAAAGATTCCAAAAGGTTACAGTGGATTAAATCTACACTTGCATCTAGAACAAGGACAAGAACCCTTTGCGAGTTCTTCTCTTACAATACCAAATAACGCCCATAACCTACATCTACAAGACCAACTATTGAGTGAGGAGGAGAACCATTAGAAACCACCGAAACCATTTCCATAGTTGGTAGAGATGAGAAATTCCTTGTTTCTGATGTGCCAGTTGTTGCTTCTGCATCCAGATCATGAGCCTGAGGTGGTATATTAGGCTAAAAGGAGACATTTTCAAAAGGGTCAAGGGAGTAATCCACCTCATCCTCCATTTTTCCGCCTATCAAAACCCTATACTCCCCATAACCACTAGTAGTAACCAAGGAAAGGAAGGCACCTAACAAACCAACTACCACATTCAGTCCACATCCCAATATCTTCAACTGGACTATGTCTCCTTCATTGATGCTTTGATGCCCCTATGAATCCCTATTTGCATATCGAGTTTTGACACATGTTTTAGACCCCATCTTCCCTCTGAGTGATTGTAGAACCCCCTAAATAAATTCAATCATTATCAACATGGGCTATTTCATGGTCTTCCCATGCACAATTATATATAATCACCTCTTCTTTCTCTTTCCAAGCACAAAATTTTCATAATCTAAGATATTCCTACTATGTCATGGTGATATTCATTGCAAAAAACACAATTCTCAAATCTTTCATTAACTTGTTTGTCATGATGAAATCAAACAAAGAAATCACATTAAATGGATTCTTCTTGTGGAAATTAAGTTGGGAATTAGTACTTAATGAGAATTTTTCTACTATGAATAAGAAACATCAACATTCCATTTGGGTAAACAACTCTATAATTGTAATTAATTCTCTATCAAGTCTAGCCATTATAGCTTGTTTACAGGAAGAATGAATTCCATGTATTATAATGGAAAAGTCATATTTCATTGCTTTGGTGTGGGAATAGAAGACATATGACCATCTGAAGCTTCATTTACCAAAGAATTTATGCAAGCTTCCGTTTTCATTTGTGACGGAGCTCCTTATATGTCTCATTAAGAATCATTGTATCCATTAGCATAATTTATGCTTTCCTGATCCAATGAGTGTGTTGAATTCACTCATTATGATAAAATATGCAAAATGTGGAGAATACATGTGAAGGATGGGCTAGTGAAAAGGCATAATATGTATGCAGTTGGTTGAATGCAGCCTTAGGAGAATATTTAAATCTCGTTATTCCATATATCAAAGAAATCAGTAATTTTAATGGGGCTTGGTCCTACCCCAATAACTATTCAATTGATATTGCCACCCAACATCTCTTTTAGTTGGAAATCCAAATATCATTCCAATTCTATAGTTTGCAATGAAAAGAGCAACAAGAAAGATGGGTCTAGCAAATCCATAAGAAATACTTGTTCTACTTGATCATGTCAATTGAACAACCTTAATGGATGATCCAATCAATGAAACAATAAGGATTATAGTATATCCATATGTAGAGACAATCATAGCAGTTATATAATCATAACCATAACTATATACATGTTTAAACAATAATGTTGAACCTACAACCATCAAATATAGTGTCAACTCTAGTTATGAAAGGTGTTCCCAATGTATTGCATTTATTAAATGGATAAAAAGCGTTGAAAAGTATCAAACTACAAAGAATAAATAAATGAATATGGAGTAATAGACCATGCATTTATCATCATCTACAAAGATCACACAACCAAATATGACTTAGTGCAATGGGACTATACATTTATTATTATCTACAAAAAGAACACCACCAAACATGGCTTAATACAAGTGTATGCCATATAGTGTAACATATTTTGATGGATGAATAGACCATACATTTATCTCCATGATCTAGTTGGCTCGAGACACATGCATATGTCCAAGAGGACTCAGAAAGGGTCAAAATTAAAAGAGGTCAGATCGCTCCAAAACTAGCACCAAATCGAAGTGCTCATCACCCTGATTCTAGTGGTGCAAACAACACTAGAATCCAAGCTCGTATGAGGGAGATAGAGTCAGTCAATGTTTTTGTCAAGTTGCCATGTGGGCCAAGTTTAATGGTCCTACAGATTGACCGAGTCCAGGACATGGAATCTGGCTCCCTAGGAGCGGGTGAATTTGTTGCATACTTAATTTGTTTAATAGCCCTTATATTAGACAAATTCGAAATAGACCTATTATTGTTATATATATATATATATATATATATATATATAAATGAGGTGGCCCCAAAACATATATTAAACAAAATTTATATTAAAAATAGGTCAGTGGCCATCACCCCGCCATACCTCCAACCACCATACCCACTTGTTGTTATAACATTAAAAACAAAACAAGCTGGGGTGGGCGAGCCACCTCCGGTGGACCTGGCCCACACCCAACCACCATACGTGTTGCATTAAATTATGGAGTCGGCAGGGATTGAACCCACCCGACCCACGTGGGCCGAACCCCACCGGGCATCCCCATGTGGCAACATGCCAAAAAGAAACCATTCCAAAACATTACCATTTAATGCGCAATGGTCAAACCAAACCGCGCCCATATGTAACATATAATGGTTAAAAAAATGAAACTTAACAAACAGTTATAAAACACCACGTTGATTTTGGAGGGGTCAAGATTTGATCCCCCAACCTCCCTACCTCAAACCTAATGATTCCACCAATGCACCAATGGTTTGAATGTTAGAAAATCCGCCCATGAACATTTAAAAATCTTCAATTCATTTTGCACGAAGGGAGTCTAGAATGGAACGGGGAATGGAGGCCGAACGGAACGATGTAACCATGAGCCAACACAAAGATAGAACCATGATGGCATGCTTTTCGAGACAAAATTTTTGCAGAGAATCTTAAGATGTTAAAACGATTCCTTGGGAGATAAAAAATATTTTTGTTAGAATGTAATCAAGTTTATAATCATTTTTCTTTGATTTTCACGGGGAATGCAATGATGAGGTCAGATTCACCTTTTGAGCAACAGATCTATCGATTCCCAACAGAGTAGAATATTCGATAATCTTGAGGGAATCTCTAGATTCCTTGGAGGCTAAAATTTCCTAGATCGAGAATGTAGTCAACTTTATACTCATTCTTCGCAAAATTTCACAAGGGTCTGAATGGCGGGATCAGTTTTCTGATTTGAGTTGTAGATCTCCAGTCAACCTAGAGGAGGGAATCTTTGGAGAATCACGATGGAATAGAAAAGATTCCTACAGGCCCAGATTTTGCCAGTGTCAGAATTTAGAAAATGGATAGTTGATTTTACGCTTCTCTATGACACAAATTTAGTGGTTCATTCCGTTTTTGCAGTTGAGCCTTCTATGTTTTGGCCATTTTCCAGATTGGAGTGATGGTGTCATATTTCAGAGTGTCGATAGTCGATCTTATACTATGCGATTCCACGAATTCGATGGTGCATTCAAATCCAGTGGATGAGTATTCTATTCTTCAGTCAGCATCAAAGTTGAATTATATGCAATGTTGTTTTCATGTACTTCTTTGATCATTTGATGAGAGATGTGTTATGTTGTTTCGATTCCTGCTTGATGTATGATGCAGAATCTTCATGTCTATTTCATGTGAGATGTATTCATCATGGATTGTTATGTATGTTTTGATTGTGATCCCTTTGTTGCCATGATGGAGGGATACTCATTGTCACCATGGATGTTTTGGTTGAGATCCCTTTAATTCCATGATGTCGGGATACTCATTGTCACCATGTGTTAGATTATGTCATGCCGATAGAAGGTCTATTGTGAGTGATAGTTCCTGTAGTGGAACGTCTCATGGAGAGACTTTGCCACTCATGTAGAGGGAACATATCCTTGTATGACAGAAAACAAAGTCCATGTACATCTTCACCATTTCCAGCACTGAATGAAGTGGCCAACACCATCTTGACACCGAGCCTAGAGATGTAGTCCACACTAGACAAACTCCGTTACCAATGTCTCATGTCTATGATTTGTTGATTGTTATCATGTTTCCATTTGCTTAAGCATGCATATATTTTCATTTATTCTCTATTAAAATGAAATTCTAACTACATCATGGAAGAAAAATATCTTGGTTAAATCCGGAAGTTGAGTAAACTCGGATCAAGTTTGGTATGAGAGCGGTCTTTGCGTGGATGTGAATTGTGAGCGTGAACAATGGAACATGCAACGATGGAGGATGATAAATCGATGTACAAGACCATGCTTAGAGTGTCCCAAAAGATGGACATAATGTATGAAGCTCTACAAGAAGAGACAGAGGAAAAGAAACAATTGTAGCTCCACCACAGAAGAGGCCTTGGAAGAACTGAAGCACAACAACCAGAGTCTTCTAGCAAATAACGTTGAATTGAAGATGCTTCTACAAAAAGAGAAAGAGAAGAAACAGGGTTTGCTACAATAGCTACAAGCTAAGGATGAGGCCTTGAAAAAGATGTAGTGTGACCCCTATGAGATAAATGTAATTCGCCGACTTCATGCATGTTTCATGATGATGATTTTGCTGTTTTTGAAAATCATACTACATGAATTGGCTCCAAATTGTTGAAGAAAATGGGGTATGAAGGAAAAGGCTTGGGCATTAATGGCCAAAGCATTGTGAACCCCATCAAAGTAGAGGAATTACCTCATCAGGAAGTACTTGGGTATGTCAGAAAGGAAGTTGAGGAATGAGCCAAGATAGCCAATGATCACCAACAATAGATGATGTGAAGCCCTCATCAGTTCTTTCGAAATCGACAGTGGAGGTAAAAGATGTTGATTTCCCTTCAGTTTCATCTTCACATAGTATAATTTCTGTTGGAAATGTGGAGATACCAATTACAAGGACAAACATGAGGCTCCTTACCAGGATGAGGTATAAGGAGGAAGAAGAACTTGGTGTTAATAGTCAAGGAATTACTCATCCATTTGATGTTGTGTAGAGACCTCGATTTGCATGCTTGGGATATACCAAAGGAGAATGCTTGAAGGTATCAAATGCTTCTGAGAAATTGTCGAAATCATCTAGAAAAGATAATGATGGGAACATATCACCATCATCCCATGGAAGTTCCCATTGCAGGGAAAGAGCTAGGGCAAGCTCTCATCGCATAATTACACAAGAGACAGTAAGGAAAGGTATAACAAGTCTTAATATTCGAATGTTCATTTCGATTACAATCATGTTATTAATGATGAACGTAAAACATGGCATCGAAAACATGTATCTTTTGTGGTTTACATAACCATACATTTGTTGAGCGCTAGAAGAGAATGGCAACACAAAAAATGATGAGGTGTAAAAGACCCTCTCCATAGCACGCAAGGAAGAAGGTAAAGCAGATATGGAGGAAGAAGACATATTGCAGTCATTGTGACAGAGGTGGCCATCAAAGAGCCATGTGTTGGAGGCTCCATCTAGAGCAACGCCTTAAAGACAAAGTATCCATGCATGAACCAGGTGAAACAATTGTTTGACCAATGAATGTACCACAAGGAGGCAATCCATTCACTTTGATAAGTGAGAAATGGTTCTTATAAGTATAGTAAAATATCATGGTCTTATTTTTTCCATAATGTGTTGTGTTTTAAACAGTAAAAGTGATGATGTGTTTTCCATCACTTGTTACAACAACAAGTGAACTCAAAAAGGCTTGAAACACAATTTCTAAAACTTGAAAACAATAACTTAGATTTTGAAAATTTTCCCGAATTTCGTCAAAATAGTGAAAACTCATTCTTTTTCAAACGAAATTGTCACATGTTTAATTATTGGAGCATACCTCCTTTAAGACACCAAGCATAGCAGTTTGTGAGTGCATTGCCTACTGCTAACACACTTCTTGGTACGAGATCCGTACGTTGTTGTTTTCGAATGGGTTGAACTACCCATCACACCCACTCTTATTAGGATATTATAAATATGATAAGATTAGTAAATTTTTGAAGCAAGCGAAGATAATATCTAAGAGGAAAAGGTTAAATTTTGATTAAATTTGTAAATATTTTGAATGTAAAATTAACAATTTATTTAAAACAATTGTGATGAAGTAAATTAGTGAATTCTATTTAATTTATAAATTATGCTCTAAAAAATGGCATAAAGCATTATAATATGTGCATATCTAATCTTATAGTCTTGCATTGGGAGAAACTAATAAATTGATATGTGAAGTAGATAAATAATTGTTTGCTCAAGTACAAGCATTATAATATGTGTATTGATCTAATCTTATAGTTTTGCACTGGGAGAAACTAATAAATTGAGATGTGAAGTGGATAAATAATTATTTGCTAGTAAGTTAGTTGTTTGCTCAAACACAAAATTTTGGTGGGTAGTAACCATTAGTATGTGTATACATTTACAATTTTATTTCTACACAAATACTAAGGAAATCATAAATAATGATGGGAAGTAACTTTTCATAAATATATTTATTTACATCTTATTTCCATAAATATATTATATACCTTAAAATACTATTTTTTAAAAATTTTAATGTGAGATGGTTTTCTTAGAAAAAAAACTTAAAATAATAAAAACTCACCATACAAATATTAAAAAAACATACATTAATCTCACAAATATATCTAAAATTTATAATATAAAATCTTAAAGTATATAAAACTGTTCTCTACATAGTATTATATTGTTTTGTTTGGTTTATAATTATCCAACTCCTCTTCAACTTAAAACAAAAACACTAATCAAAGTATAGTTTGTAAAAGAAGTGATTTTTTTTTGGACAAAAACAATTTTGGTTGAAACACTGTGCTTTCTTGTTATCAAACGTCTAAACATTCCCCGTGGGAAAAAAATACTATACGGTAATTCGTAGATAATCAAGTTAAGAAAGTTAACCCTTCAAAAAAGTT
Organism: Pinus taeda; assembly: GCA_000404065.3. Classification (NCBI taxonomy): domain Eukaryota; kingdom Viridiplantae; phylum Streptophyta; class Pinopsida; order Pinales; family Pinaceae; genus Pinus; species Pinus taeda. The sequence continues at coordinate 16,616 of APFE030022024.1, forward strand.
GAAATTTCCGTACACCTTGTGAGAAAAAAGTGGAAGTCGCTTAAAAAGTTCGCCCCATACTTCGTAAGCAGTCGTGATCAATGTGATCCGACTCCTGGAATTAATGATATCAAATGATTTAAGAGATTCTTATTTTTCAACTGAAGAAATTACGTTCTCTGGTCACAGCGTTCGTCCTGTCACAACTCCCGTAAGTTTCAACTTCAACTTCAACTGTATATGTTTTTTTATAACTTTAAATTTTTATGGGTGGAATGTGATTATATAACTTAATTATATTAAGTACATTATTTAAGTACTACAATATTTTAAGAAAAGAATTAAATGGCTAATAATTTTTTTTGTGCATAATAACATAATTTTATGAAAAAGAACTAGCAACAATTAAATAATTAAATTATCAAAAACATTTTATGATTAATAAAATATATTAATAGAATAGGGTGAAAAAACATTGTTATTAGAAAAACCATTAATAGAAAGAAACAAGGGGATGATATGTTAATAAATATTTAAAGATAAAAATAGATATAATATTGAATGGAGAAGTCCATATATTGAAAAAAAAATTGGATAATTAATTTATGACGACGCTTGGGATTAAATAGTTATTAGAAAAAGCATTGTTATTAAAAAAATACAATTGTTAATAGAAATAAAGTAAGGAATGATTATCGTTAATAAATATTTATTGTTAAAAATAAGTATGAAAATAAATAGAAAGAAAATATTAATTATGGAAAAATTCTCTCTCATACACACACATATATATTAATTAATCTATGAGCAAGGAGTCTAGGTGTGACTTTTTGGAAAGTGTTTTTTGGTTTATTTTCGG
>APFE030022024.1:30757-45830 GCA_000404065.3 Pinus taeda
TAATGATAAATTGCTAATACTTGTTGTGTATGTTGATGATATCATCTTTGGTAGCAATGAAGAAGCTATGAGTCAAAACTTTGCTTTGGTGATGCAGAAAGAATTCGAAATGTCCTTGCTTGCTGAGCTGCCATACTTTCTTGGTTTACAAATCTAACAAAATAAAGACGTATCTTTTTATCACAAGCCAAGTACCTCAAACAGATCTTGAAGAAATATGGCATGCAAGATTCGAAACCGGTATGTACCCCTATGGTAACAGGATGCAACCTCAGTGCAAATGATGAATTAGAAGCAATACATCAACCAACCTATAGATCCATGATTGGTAGTCTGCTCTATCTAACAAGTACTCGGCCAAACATCATGCATGCAGTGGGAATAGTTGGAAGATTTTAGGCAAACCCAAAGGAAGCACATCTTCAAGCAGTTAAGAGGATTTTCAAATATCTTCAAGGAACAGAAAACTATGGCTTATGGTATCCTAGAGATGCAGATCTCACACTTCATGCATATACAGATGCAGACTGGGCAGGAAGCATGGATGATAGGAAAATCACTAGTGGTGGTGCATTCTTTATAGGTTCCATATTAGTATCTTGGTTCAGCAAGAAACAAAGTTCAATTGCTTTATCTACAGCTGAAGCGGAATATGTGGCTGCTGCATCTTGCTGCACACAAGTCCTTTGGATGATGCAAACTTTGCAAGATTTTCAAATCACTTGTACTCCACCTATCTCCATCTTTTGTGATAATACAAGTGCAATCAATATTTCAAAGAATATTGTCATGCATTCAAAGACTAAGCACATACCTATCAAGTATCATTTTCTCCGGGAACAAGTGCTTGTACAAAAGGTCAAATTGGAGTATGTTCCCTCTAAGGAACAAGTTGCTGATATACTCACCAAACCACTGCCCAGGGAGACATTTGAATACCTCAGACAGAAGCTGGGGGTAGTTGATGCATGATCTTGTTGTTGAATCTTGTCTATTTCAGAGAAAAGTGGTTGTACGCGAGTTTCATGAGGTTGATACACGTACATACGTCGGTTTATATGGATACAGTCGCGTATATGTTGGTTGAAGACAAATAGTGGGCCAGACTCTAAGAGAAAAGAGTCTGATATGGGTCTGTCAGAGACCATCTAGCAGAAGTTCAGGGGGAGCATATAATGCATTGTTGGCATTATCTTAGAAGATCTTGGTTCAATGTCATAGTTATTTTTGGTTTTGAGTGGAACAAGATGTAGAGGGATAACATGGTTGCCAGTCTGAATGATGTTGATGATAGCTGTTGATAACTATCATAGTCTTGGTATAGATATTTCATCTCTTGTCATGTAGTTCTTTTCTTATCAAGGTCATGTAACGGCCTATCTTGCTTTCCCCACTATGTCTGGGATGGATGATGTAATGTTCTTGTTTTATCTTGTGTAAACTGCTGATGTATCCCCACTTGGTTGGGTGGATGAGTCAATACTGGTATATCCCCATTTGTTTGGGAGATGGATGTATGTATGAGACTTTGGTGATAGGAAGGTCGCTTTTGATGTATAGAGTCATGTTCTTTCTTATAGACCATTTTCTGCAGACCTAGCCTACAGTCAGGGGGAGCTACAGCAGAGCAGAGGTTTCAGCATGAACTCAGGGGGAGCATAACCCTTTGCCCTTGATGTCAAAGGGGGAGAATGACTTTGAATGATGTAGGGTTGCCATCAAGTCCAAAGGGGGAGATTGTTGGCATTATGGCACAGGTTTGGCACTATGGCACAGGTGTTGTCCTTGATGGAAATGCACTCAGGTGGTAGATTACAGTTCAAGCTCTCAGAATGGAAGAAAAATTCATATATGCAGGTTCCTTTTAACCAGGTCGCGTATATACGCGGTATTAATGATAAAAAGTCGCGTATGCGTATACACGTACTTTCATGCACAAAAAAGTGCGTACATGTGGGAAAGATTATTTTTGTGTCCATGGTAATTGGACCTATGGTTTTAGACCTGGGTTTGCATCCAAAATATTGAACCCAGGTATTGGGTCCCTAGTATTGGTTATCTATGGTTTTGGGCCATGGTTTGAGTAAGGCCAAGACTATAAAGAGGAAGAGATCATTTGGCAAGAGAATTGACTTAAGTGTTGAATATATTATGAGGAGCAAGATCTGGAATACTGGTGATTTGTTTATGGTGCATAGCTGGATCTGAATTAAGGAGGAACCTGAGCATTACAAGATGGATAAGTTCTATTGATGGGTCAAATCTCAAGGCTTGAATAGTAGAATCTTTGTGTGATTCTGATCTATTATATTTTACGCATGAATTGATCTATGAATTTGATAATCCGGGTATAACTAATGCTTGAATACTTGAAAAGGGAAAACTGTCTTTCATAGATATGTATGCAGGTTTGGCGCAGTGCAGGCGCGTATAGATGCTGGTTCAGTAATTCAAAGAAGCGTATACATAGGTTCACTTTTATACAGAAGCGTATGCATGCAGGTTCCTCATATTGAAGTAGCGTGCATCTCATAAAATATGTTTTAGCTACTTTGGTTTATTGCTGCAGTACTCTGGGTTCAGGATTGGTGTCTGGTTACTGTTATTATTTTGGTTACAACATTCAGAGAAGTGATTATTTGATTCAGTATTGAGTTGTACAAAGAAGATTGGTTGATGCAGATATACTTGATGTTTGACTGATGTTATTCATGGATCCAGTTTGAAAATTTATGAAATGTGGTCCGTGGAAGAAAAGAGAAGGTTGTAGCCTTCTGTAGGTCAGCACCTATTTACTAGTATCTCAGCTAGTACAAGAGCTAAGGGGGTTGTAGCTCCCTTCCAGGAGAAGCTGGAGAACGAGAGAGGGTTGTAGCCTTCTGCAGGTAGCAGCTTGCATACTGGTATAAGACTGCACCAGTACAGAAACATTGTAAAAAGAAGTTTCTAATTAAAAGAAGATAGAGACGAATTCCAGCAGGTGGTTTTCACCCACATTTGGTTTCCACCTTACATCTTGGTGTCCATGTGTATTGCTTATGTGTGTTGATTTGTTATACACCTTTTTACTGTTAATAATGTTCTGATGCACTCATTAAGAAGCAACTAACTGAATTATAAGTTTACTGTATATACGCTTGTTGCATTATACATAGTTATGTATACACACGATTTTCCTTAACTGAAGTAACATATATGAATTTGAATATGGAAATGAAATTTTTTTATTGATTTGATAATACTGATTCACCCCCCCTCTCAGTATTATTTCCAACACATGTTTCTTTATTGAGAAAGTACATGTATCGCCCTAGGCATGTAATTTACTGGCATAATGTACAGGTAAAAAAAATATACAATAGTTAATTATTATTATTATTATTTATTATTTTATTTTTTTGGGTATTATAAGTATTTGTACAATTAACAAGAGCTAATGGCAAGCCTTGGGTGTGTATAGGTTGAACCAGACAGACAAATTTTGGTAGATCCTCTGTGCATTCTCGAGCAGAGAGCAACCATGCTACAGAGGCGAGCCATCACCCAGGTTAAAGTGCAATGGGAGCACTTTAGCCTAGAGGAGGCTACCTGGGAAGATGAGGAGTTTATGCGCAAGGCTTATCCCGACTTATTCTAGCAAATTGAATCAAACACCGAGGACGGTGTTCTGCACCGGGGTGGGGTGGGAGATGTAACACCCCTAGGAACATTTACTAAGTTATTGCTATTACTTCTAATGTTTTTTTACTGTGTGGTAAATTCCATGACCCGTCACTTAAAGAGACTTGCAAAATTGTGATAATATATATATAAATATATAATAGATATATAATCTATATATATATATATAATAAAATATAATGAGGATGATGAATTCAAGAATTTTTTTTTAAAGAAAAGAACCACTAGATAATTTGGAAAGTTATGAAGGATGCCTTTTTTTTTCCCTATGATGAGACAGGAAGGGGAACATTATCAAAGAAAAGGAAGAGAAGAAGGATTCCAGAGATGGGGGTTGAACTAGTGAAAGATTTGGAGAACTTGGAAAGGGTTAGGTTCTGGATTGGACATGGGTGGTCTTGAGGTACATAATTATTGAGTTGAATTCTTAATTCCTACACAGTCTAGTTGGAGGAAGCTCGGGGGGAGACTAGTCGTAATAGCCAGTCTCATGCTTGGGTGGAGAGACCTTCCTAGAGAAAAAATTTCCTTAACATAATCTCCTGATAGATAAGTTTAGCAATTCTATATCTTTTGAGTTAAATCTAGGAACTAATATTAATCAGTGAAATTAAGAATTAAATTGTTATTGATTGTTTTCCCATGGGAAAAGTGATGAAAGAATAGATTGTTTAAAGTTCTTGTTGTAATACTGTGATGAATAGTATCTTTGTGTCAAATTTTTGGAAAAATACATTTCACTGAATTCTGTTACATTAAAATAAAAGATTCCAGGAGCAAACGATAGTTTCATATAAGGAATATTTCATTTGGATGAATGATTGTTTGAAGCATACAAAAAATTACTAAACAGTGAAGATTATCTATCAAAACCAAGTAAATAATAATAGAGTAAATAAGATTTAGTATTCGAGAGGATTAACCCGAAAAAACAGGGGTTTGACCCTGTAAAAGGAGGTCTCTATCAATAAAGACAGAGAAATAAATTAAAACATTTGATACATGTTACTGAAGTGTTAACTTAGAAACCAAGGAACAAATATATGATCTGAATAGAGATCAAATAAAAAATTACAAAAAAATAATATCTTTCCTTAATTATTACTGTAACAACCTTTTGTATCACACATTTGAGTTGAAAGGAAACAGTGGCTATTAATAAAACACACAGTTATAACATTTCTAGTCATAACCGAAACGAAGGAAGTAATTGTATGAAAAACCCCATTATATAATTTATGGGTTTTATTCTACCTCGGAATAGGAAATATATATATGTGTGTACATTCATTAACTGTAGAAAAAGAATGAACTAATTCAGAGCCAAAATAGGCTAATGCCTTAGCATCTAAAGAAAATATACACACAAAAAGTCTATCTATAGGAAAACCCCATGAGGAGCACGACCAAGCCATGAAACTCGGCCCTTCAAAGTGTTGAAGGCACTGTCATGAAAACCCAATAACCATATTAATGGGCGGGAATGCAATATCCACCAGGGTAAACCACTATCCGGGAAAACCATTTCTAACTAAAAGTAACGAGGAATCCATTCAAGTCTGAGCACAAAGGCACTCTAGGGTATGTACCAAACAGATCCCAAATAAGAATATTTGCAGTCGAAATCAAACCTGGAGAAGAACATAAGAGAAAGCAGTTTAGTGAGACAGGGACACAATTTCCACTTTTAAAGTTGTTCAGCAGCAAACAAAATTAGATAAGATTCCTAACTTGTTACAACCAAATGAATTGTCAGTAAAGGGGTTTTACTCCAAATTGGTGTATTAGCTACTGAAGGGTAGAAATTTACCCGAGAGAATGCCCTTACTCTATGAAACCTTAACTCGAAGTTCGTACAAATATAACATCTTCCTATAGTTAACAAGTATATCACATAAAAAATTATCAAAAATGAAACCATGAATTTCCCAAGGCCAGCCTGTAGTCGAGTTCATAGTAACATACTAATAGGAATTTTCACTGAGATCCATCTCGAGCACCAAAGAAAAGAGACCCATCGACATAGTTGTCAGGTCCCTATAATACTAGTTTATTCCCTCATTGTTATTAGTGTAACACCCTTATTGTTATTTTTGTGCCCATGGAGTCCCCATATTGTTATTGTTGTGCCCCATAGAAGACAACTATTGTTATTGTTGTGGCATTACATTATTATTGTTATGTCGGCTCTGATTATATTGTGACCACTTAGACTCCTATATATAGAAAGGAGGTTTTTTCATTTGAATCATCCAATAATTGCTCATTTGTGTATGTAAAGGAGGTTTCCCCCTCAAAGAGGTTGATTATGAAGTCGTTGATCTATCTTTTCTTCTATTTTGTCCACTGGTTACATAACATTTGGTATTAGAGCTTTGGATTCTAGGGTTTCACTACTTCAAATGGGTCATCATGGAATTTTTGTTGTAATTTTTTTCTACGAAGCTTCAAAAGCTCAACTTAAAATTTGTTTGAGCCGAAATATTTTTTAACCTCGTGTACAAATTTCAGATCTTGGTTCCCTATTTTTTTGAGATATGATCCAAGGAAGGTAGGGGTTTTGGAGGATTCCGAATTCCATATAAAACATGTGACCTTGGTAAAATCATCATAACTTTTTCTCTAAGCATCAGATTCAAATTTCGTAAAATGTGACAGAAATAGGAAGGAATTTAGTTTTGTGGGTATCGTTTTTAGGGACGAAGGTCGAAACATTGAGACGTGACACTTCGTACAAGTTTTCTCTACTGAACTAGTTTATAATCAGGTCATCATGGGAGATTAGGCAGAACTCTTTCTTGGAAAATCCAATCTTAATTAAAATTGTGGGGTTGGAAGGAGGACTAAGAGGGATACCACAGGAGGAAATTTTAGACCTTGGAGATCCAAAATTATAGATATACAACAGATTCAATATCGAGCTCCTACAAAGCAAAAAACGGTGTGCATTATTTTAAAAAAATTGTGTAAGTTTTGTTTGAAAAAATAGTTTGAAGTGATTCAAAGGGAATAGTAAAGCATAATTATCATTTTTTTTTATAAGTAAGAGACGAACCTTCTATTAATATAACCAAATTATAAATTTTACAAGGTGTCCTAGTCAGCAGGGATGGAAAAATCCAGGGACCTAGGCCCACAAAAGCCCTACAGGCATCCCACTAGGGGTCCACAAAGGGACCCACAGTGGATTACACTGCACCCAACAAACGAACTTGACTTCAGCTATAGAATAAGTCCACTAAACAAATTCGGGTCCGAAACCCTCAAGAAACAAGAACGACCAATCCTCACTATTGAATACACAACTCCGATCCAACGGCCAACGTGGATATCGTGCAGACAAGAAGCATAGAGATTAACCACCCGATGAGGGTGGTTTTCTCTCACCTCTCGTTGTAATGTGTCACACCATGAGTGGAATCGGAGGCAAATTACATAAAACCAGATACCATTCTTGTCCTGCATGATATACCATTTATGGTTTTGTGTTTGAGGTTTCGTGAAAAACCCAAATGCTCAATCACCAAGCGAAGACTGTCTGACTATTTCGTAGACAATTTTGAGCCTTCCTCCTGGAGTATCCATTCAAAACCCACTGAGCCAAATGCACACAAGCAACCAGAACTGTGGCGCTGCCCGATTCATCACCTTCATCATTCAACCGAATGTGAACAGAGTTGTGGAGAGCAGCCAAAACCAAAAATCATAGAGTAATTAGGTGATGCCATCCTCCCGTCTGTCTCTTGAATCCCTTCGATCAGTATTGTTCATCCACAGTTCCAAATCTTTGGTTGCCAAGTAGAAATAGTCCTCTCGCAGTTTTTCGACAGGTAATGACTCCCAGGCATGCCGAGAATCCCTTTCCTTATTGGTCACTCCTTCGTTGGCTAACTGATCTGCTAACATGTTTGCCTTCCTTCTAACATGAACAAATCTTATTGTTTTAAGGGTTTGCAAGTGAGAGTGGATACGATAAAAAAACCTGCAGTAGCTTCCAGTGCTTTGACACTTTATCTGGTGAAGTTTCATTGTGAATTTTCTTGGCTGCTCTAATGATCAATTCTGAATCTGCTTCAATGATAGCATTTTGTAAATTTGCCTCCACCAGGATCTCCAAGCATTGTTCTAATGCTAGGAGTTCAGCCATATTATTTGTACCCTTTCCCAAGTGGCCATGGAAGATGTATTGTGTTTGCCCCTAATGATCTCTTATGGCACCCCCAAAGCCAGCTACCCCTGGATTGCCCTTAGAAGCTCCATCAATGTTTACCTTGAAGAAGCCCCGTGGAGGGGGCTTCCAACTACTGGCCCCTGTATTTATTGTTCTCATTCCCTTTATTCTTCCTTGAGGACTGATGGACTGTAGTCCCAAATTTAGTATGATATTCTCCTCGTGAGGAAAAGGAGGATCCTTGGAAATTGACTCAAAAGGATTTTAAGTATTTATTTAAGCTGTTTTAGAATTTGATTGATTATGTGTTGGGGATCGCTAACGTTATTTTTGAAGATCTGTCTATTACGCTCTTTCCAAATATTCTAAATGACAAAGCCTGGCACTAGCATCCAAGCTCGGTTGATGATCTCATTCCATGAGAAGTTCTTCCTCCAGTTTTTTAGTGTGTTGGATATGCTGAGACTGTCCCTGTCGGTTTGTCTAAAGATTGAGGCCACCCAATTCCACACCTTAGTAGAGAAAGGGTAGAGGTTGAGAAGGTGTTCAATTGTTTCCTCATGTGAGCCACATAGATGACATTTGGAAGGGCCAATGAAGCCTTTCTTTAGTAGGTTCTCCCAAGTTAGTATCTTTCTTTGATGCACAGCCAAATGAATAACTTTATTTTCATCTAGTGAGGAGTTTGTCGAAGCTCCTTCGAAACTTGTTCTGTATTCATAAAGTTAAAACCTATGACTGCCTGTTTTTCTTCTTTGAGGTTAAAGTTACCTTCATTATTCTCCCCCCATCTTATTTGGTCAAGTCAGGAGGAAACCAGAATCTGCCTATCCTCTAAATCCTGGGTAAGAGCATCTGCCTTGGCCTTCAAAGGATTCTCATCAATGTAACCTAGGTCCTTCCATTTTCTCCATTTTACATTATTATTTCCTTGGTCCTAGAAATATTTTACCAATATCAGAACTTTGCTCTCTGTGTCTCTCTTAAGGGCTGCTAGCTCATTCCTGTTCAGGATGGTTTCCTGTTGCCAACTATCCTCCAAAAATTGAGCATGGTCCCCTGCTCAGATTTCCCAAAAACAATGTTGTTGAACAATGCCTTTATTCTTCCAAGCAAGTTTCCAGATGTGTGAGCCCTTAATCTGTCCTGAAATTCTGATATGATACTTTTCCTGCCAACCCTTGGCATACTTTTGTTTCCAAAGTTTGGCCCAGGGTGCATTCAGCTCCTTGATCCATCTCCACCAGAGCTTAGCTCCCAAAACTTTGCTAAGAGTTTCTGGGTCATGCAGCCCCAAGCCGCCATGGCTTTTGAGCCTGCAGAGCTTGTCCCAGGCCACTAAGTCCCACTTCTTGTTCTCCTCTCATTTTCCCCATAGAAAGTCCCTCTATATGCTCCTTATCTGTTTCTTAATACCTCAAGGAGCAGGGAGAGCTGCAAACATGAAAATGGGAATGGCCTGTAGGAACGCCTGTGTGAGCACAAGATGCCCTGCTAGTTTTAAGGATTTGCATGTCCATTTTCTGTTCTTGTCCTGAAGTTTATTTAAAATTGATTCCCATATTTTCTTGCTTAGAGGTTTGTCAATAAGAGGAATTCCAAGATATTTGGATGGTATTTGTTCCCTTTAAAAACCAAGACCAAGAATCCTGGTAATGTTTCTTTATATAGCAATATTGGAATTAAAGAAAAAAACTTTTGATTTGTTGAGGCTTACCTCTTTTCCTGTTGCCATAGCAAAGTAGTTTAGAATATTTTGTATTGCTCTAGCTTCCCTAACTGTGGGTGTGCCCTGTGGCATAGTATCATCCACAAATTGTTGATGAGTTTTAGCCTCTCCATCCAGGGTGAGCTTGATACCCTGAATTTGACCTTCAACATTTTCCATTTTGATTGCCCTACCTAGCCCTTCCATCATGAGGACGAATAGGAAAGGTGAGAGTGGATCTCCTTGTCTGAGCCCTCTGGAAAGTGAGAAGGGACTTGAAGGAGCTCCTTTAAGCAGAATGGAGAAGTTGGTTATGGTAACTAGTGCCGTAACCCATCTAATCTAGTTTTGGTCAAAGCCACAGGCTTTTAGAATATATTTAATATAAGACCAACTAAGTTTGTCATAGGCTTTCGCAAGGTCCAAATGAATGATCATGCCTGCTTTCTTGTTGCATTTAAGAGAGTGTACCACCCCATGTGCTTAGATGATGTTGTTGAGAATTTGTCTTCCTTCCACATACCTTGTTTGCTCTTCCGAGATGAGGGAAGGTAGCAGGGGCTTGAGTCTATTAGCTATCACTTTGGAAATAATTTTATACACCACATTGCATAACGCTATGGGTTGAAATCCATCTGGATTCATAGCATTTTCTTTCTTGGGGATTAAAGCTATGAAGGAGGCGTTCGGTGCTTTTAGAACCTTTTTGGATTTTCTCGAGTCTTCCACAACCTTAAGGATGTCCTGCTTGTCTGTATCCCAGTAGGCTTTGAAGAAGTCTACATTGAATCCATCCGGGCCTGGAGCTTTTCCACTTTGCATTTCCTTAATCACCTCACTGACCTCCTCTTCCGAGACCAGTCTATTGAGATTTTGTTTGTCCTCTCTAGTGACCAACTCGGGAATATACTAGGTGAATTGATCAATGACCCTAGATCTATCCTCCAGTGGCTCCTTTGCAATATTGGAGAAGTGTTGAACTAGACTCGATTCCATGTCCATGTGAGATACAAGCTCAATACCTTGAGAATCCTTAATCTTTGTGATTTTATTGCGTGCCCTGTGTGCCATAGTGGTTTTGTGAAAGAACTTTGTGTTTCTTTCTCCCTCTTTGATCCATTGAATTCTAGATTTCTATCTCCAGAAAATTTCCTCTTGTAGACAACGATCCTCCCAATCTTCCTGCAGAGAGTTAGTTAGTTTTTGCCTCTCTTCATTGAAGCCCTCTGTGATATTGATCTGATTGATTTCCTATAATTTCTGCTCAGTTTCTATTTTGGCCTTGAGGACATCACCAAATTCCTTTTTGTTCCAAGCTTTAAGTTTGGATTTAATATGTTTTATTTTCTGCTAGAGCATGAACATTTTGGTACCCTGAATATTTAAATCCTCTTTCCACCATTTGTCAATGTTACTAATGAAATTGGGGTGAGAGAGCTAGGCGTTTTCAAATATGAAGGGCCTGTTTCTCGGAGTGCCCATATAGGTAGCTTCTAGCTGAACTGGCTAGTGATCCGAACCTCCAAAGGGAATAATGGTAGCGGTGATGGCTGGTCCAGTAAGGAGGAGATCCTCAGAAATAATAAACCTATCAAGTTTGGAAGCCACTTGAGAAGCCCATCCCCTTTTATTGTTCCAAGTGAAGGTTCCATTTACAGTCTCAGTGTCCACTAGTCCCATGTTCCTAATGAAATCTTGAAAGGCTTCAAAGTCTCTGCCTAGCTGTTTGGTGCCTCCTTTCTTTTCCGAAAGAGATCTTATCATATTGAAATCACTTACAACTATCCAGAACATATTGGGATGTCTTGCCCTTATAACTTCCAGAGAGTTAAGAAGCTTGAGTTTATTTCCTTGCTTTTGAGGTCCATAAACATTCGTTATCATGTAAGTCTCCTTATCACCTACATGATTACACACCAAAGAAAGATAGTTTCTTGATGCTTCAACCTCCAGGATTCCAAATTTATGTGGATCTCACATTGTTAGAATCCCCCCTACCGAGTTATTTGCCTTAACCTCTAAGTACTCATACTTGATTAACCATTTATTATGAATTTCTCTTATTTTATCCATTGAACATTTAGTCTCCTGAATAAATACCATATCTGGTTTTTCTTCTTTTATTCTATTACTTAGATTCGTTTGTTTCCTTCTACTACCTAAACCTCTAATGTTCCATGTTGTAAGCTTCATTAAGAAAGGTTAGTAAAGGAATTGCTGGTAAGATATTTTATCTTACCTGAGTTAATCAATAGTTTTCCACATTCATTTAGCAGTTCATTCTGCTTTTTCCTTCCTCTTTTCCTTCTTGAGTTCTTTGGAGATTGTGCCTGTGAGTTCTCCATCATTTTGAGCCCACTTTGCTCCTGGCTTTCATGGTTTCTCTTGACACCAGTTCCCTTTGATTGTGCCCTCCATAAAAATAGTTGTTGAACTCGATCATAGTCTTCTTTTTGCAAGGAGTTGGCGCCTTTGTTCCTTCCTTGTTCCAGAAATAGTTCTAGATTCAGATTTTCCCTATCTAGAATCTCTTGTAGTTCATGGTCCTCTGTTCCTGCCTCACTTGGAGTCATCTCATAGTCTTTACTGATCTCCATGTAGCTAGGTAGATCCTCCTTCTGCTGGTTGTTAACTATGATATCCTCCATTTCAGCTTCCATTTCCTGCTCCTTAGATGTGTTCTCCCTATCCTGGATTGTCTCCACATTCTCCTCTACCTCCTCTAGGATTTTGAAACTATTGTGTCTTGTATTTCTGTCTTCACTACTTTTCTTGTGTGGCCATTTACTCCCTTTCCCTTTGGCCCCAACTTTGGTAAAACCATCGTGATCTCTATCCAAAGAGGTTTTCTCATTGCCTTCCATATTGTTTGTTGGGCAGTCTCTAAATAGATGGCCATGTTCATGACATTTACGGCACCTGAAAGGTATGTGCTCATAGTCCACTTTTTTCACCCAATCTTTATCATATACCTCTAAAATTATTGCTTCCGGAAGGGCTCCAGATAGATCCATTTCCACACATATTTAGGAAAAGGAGGTATATTTACCTTTGAGAGTTTCCTCTGGTAACTTCAGAAAATGACCTAGCTTGTTGCCTATAGTTTTCAAAGATTCTGGTAGCTAGTAATCCAGAGGTAGTGAGTATAGTCTGATCCAAACCGATACATATGTAAATGTTTCACGTTCTGGGACAAAATTCATCATCCATGGCCGCATGTAGAGTCCTGCTGCAGCCTAGAAATAAGGCCCCCCTTCAAACACTCTATATTTGTCCTCTAGGTTTGCGAACACCACCGTGAAGAAGCCTTTAGAACCTAGATGTAAGTGTATTTCTCCCTTTGGCTTCCAATGGCTCCTAATCCAGATGTGTAATTCCCTCTTCGTTGGCCATAACCCCATGAACTTGTAGATGATCGCATGTTCTTTCATATGGTCCTTATGCACTTGAATCGCTGGATCACTCAATATGACTCGAGGAATGATGCTCGATTTGGCTTTGCAAACTCCCATGGTTCTTGTGGAAGTTGGTTTTCAGCTGCCACCTCCTTTCTCCTTTTCTTTTCTTGTTTCCTATTGATTCCCTTCTTGATCCTGGGATTCGTTTCTTCCAACTGTCTCCTTGCCTCTTGCTTCTGAAATCTTTTCTGATAGTTTTTTGAAATGCTTCCCTCCTGCTTCCTTGCCTCCTTCTATGACTACCTGACTGTAGGAGGGAGCGGCACTCCCCCCTGCGCGTCCCGCCATGGAACCCTAATGCAAAACCCTAGCGTCAAATTTGATCTTCGTTCAAGTTGCAGACCTCTTTTTACAATCTACTTTTCTTATGATCGTGGAACTCTAGTAAAGCATAATTATCATTAATAGATTCCCCGAAGAAATAAAACAAAAACTCATAGTAAGCAACCTGAAATATCTACCATGATTCATGGAGAAGAGGAAGAAATGCAACACGATATATCAAAATTATGAGACCAAGTGCAACAAATTTCACTCTCACAAAAAGTAACAGAGACTAAGATGGATGGTTTGAAGAATGACATCAATGGTATAGAAGAAAAAATGAAAGGTGAAATTGAATATTTCAAGAAAGACATGCAAGGTTTGAAGCAAGGTTTTGCAAAGTTGCACAAGAAATTCTTCCTAATGGCAAAAAGGTAGTAGAGGAAACTGATGATGAGAACAAAAGAAATGTTAATAATGATTTCATAGAATCTAATGTTGTATTGAAGATCCAACATATTCCAAAGATCGATATGAGCAAGTTTTATGGCAAGGATCACGTAACATGGATACTATAGATGGAGAAATATTTTGATCTCCATAATGTGCAAAACACACAAACGGTACGCATTGCAACTTTATATTTACAACCCAATCAGTTTGTATAGTATCAATGGCTTTTCTCTCGTAAACAAATTTTCACTTGGTCAATTTTTATGGAGGAAATGACATCACATTATGAGGATACAAAGAGAAACACCTTCTTTAGCCAATTGATAAACCTCAAACAAAAGGGTTCAATAGTGGAGCACGTTGAGAACTTCCAAAAATTTAATATAAGGGTAAATGATATTCAGGAGGAGCATAGGATTGATGTCTTCATAGGGACTCTAAAGGATAGCATACAACATGAGGTTCACCTTTAGGAACCTGATTCATTAGAGAAGGAATTTAGGTTGGCAAGAAAAATTGAAAGAAAAATTATGGCAACAAGGAAGCCTACCACTCACAACTATAAAGATGGAAATGTGGTTTCTCCTAGCCTTCCACGACCTACAAGGTTGACACCACAACAATTGGAAGAAAAAAGGGAAAAAGGGCCTTGTTATAGTTGTGATAGAAAATACACTAATGGTCATAAGTGTGCCGATAATACATTATTTTACATCGATTGTGAAGAGGAGGAAGAAAAGGAACAAGAAACGTCAAAAGAAGAAGATATACACCATGAACCAACCCTGGAGAAAGAAGAAATGAATCTGACCATATCTTGTAATGCATTGGTAGAAATTATCATTCCTCAAACTCTCAAAGTAGAAGGACATATCAACAAAGAAAAAGGTTGATTGATTTGGGTAGTACCCATAATTTTATTCATTGTAAGATAGCCAAGGAATTAAATTTTTTCCTATATCCAGTGCCAGAGGGCCAAGTCATGGTTGTAAATGGAGGAACCATAAATTTCTTTGGAAAGTGCCATAATATCAAGTTATCCATGGGAGAATATGTATTGAATAGTCCAATTCTTTCCATTCCAATGGGTGGTGTCGTTGTTGTAATAGGAGTCCAATGGTTGCAATCTTTGGGTACGATAGCTTTTAATTTTCAGGAACTTTTCTTGAAATTTTTTTGGGAGGGAAAGGAAGTTTAATTAAGGGGTATCGCAGGGAAAACAAGAAAGATAATCAACTCTAATAACATGACAAAGATTCTAAATAAATAACAACGGGACGTAATTGCACAATTATGTTCATTAGAGGCTCAAACATCGAAATCATCTATTTCTCCAAA